>DWJN01000704.1:0-21680 GCA_018248895.1 Carystus phorcus
TGCCAGAAATACAGGCTTTGATCCTAGTTCAGGCATCAGACAGTTTGATTAATGTCATCTGAATGTTTATACCTGTTCAAATGTACTTCTGTCAATAAAAATTATTATTATTATTATTATTATTATTAAATATTTTATATTGAAACTGGTATTCACAATTAGGGTTACAAAAATAGTCACGAGTTCAGTGCTTAAAGATGTCGCTAATGTCGTTGTAAGTAAGTAAGGTTGTAAGGTACCTACTTATGAAACTGAAACGATCAAGACGGAAGGTTGACAGGTATATTTGTCAATGGTGTATGTCAAGTGTCACCTATCAAAAATTTCTACTCCATCCGAAGCCGCACCGTAACCATGATTCATGTAACTGGGTCCATATATCAGCTTAAAATACAAAAATCAGGATCCTCACAAATATGTCTCGCACTTGTGACAATCTTTAATTCGTTTATATCTGGCGGTTTTTTAAATAATAAGACCAACTAAACCCCCCCTCGGTTCATTGGTCATATTATATGAAAATCGCGTCAAGTTCCGCGCAATTTTTGTAATATGGACGGTAGATTAAATATAGCGATATAAAGAATCAAGTAATAAACTTGACTATTTTGATGAAATGCGTTTAAAGCAATAAAACGAAATGCAAGGTATTTTCTTTGATAACATTTTACAATTAAATAAAGTAGCTAGTACATCACTTACAAGATCATTAAATTAATGTAATGAAACACTCGCATATACCAAGATAAAATTTCGTAAGAGCACATTAAAAATATGACTGGATTTGTCGGTGTCTTTCGTTAAAATATGAAGCAAATAGCATTACGATAAATAGCTGAGGAATGTTGTTTTTCATCCATTGTTAACAGAGTCCGTCGTCGCCTCTGTTATACCACCAACCTCATTATGATTATCCCTCCATTAGGTTATCTCAATCCCCACACTCGCTCTAAGCATGCGCGTCACCGTTTTAATTTCAACAAGAGGTCGAGTTGATATTTTGTATACACACGTAACTCGAAAAACAAAGGGTAGTTATGTACGTAATGCCACTCTACGTCCAATACGGCGAAATTCAACATCTCGAAGTAATCAGTCTTACTCTAACCAGTTGAGGGCGCAGGTGGTTACAGAGCAAGGTTGAAATGAAGGTTATAGGTTATGAACGGAATTAATGATAAACTTGAACTCACTAAATAACATAGGTACTGTGGCGACCACGATGACGTCATGCCAGAATCACGCTATTGAAGTCTTCTACGACGCTTGCATAATTTATTTAATGTAAGTACAAAAACATAAGTAAACTTTACAGATCTTTACATCCAACATGTTTACTTAATCCAAGACATCCAAAGAATGGATGTATCTAGCGGCCGCTGAGCGGAATACAGCAGGAGTAGCGTGAAACATATCTAGATGTTGATCGTAGGAAAGGACACCATTGATCAGGGTGAGCGCTCGAATTACTGCCGATTGACCAACTAGTACTAATCAAAAACCTGGAATTGCGAACAACTTACGCCGAAGAGCTCAGATATAATATTAATAATGAATTAAATAATAATATATGCATATGCAAGTTCGGAACATCAACAATCGGAGCTCGGCTGTTTCCTGGACACAGCATCTCACCTGGCGGCAGATCTCAATTGCTAAGTACTGGTAATAACGATACGGAGAAAGACCGAACGAAATGCAGTTCATTACCGGTCTATCAATATGAATGCCAGGGTGTCCGCGCGGTAGCACTACAGTCGCCGGTAACACCTAACAATAATTTACAAGGTTGGCCGATTGTGTCGCGATCGCGATGCATCCCACATAAAACAAGTAACCTATTGAAAGTGTTTACTTATTCATATTGTTGCCGTTGAAATCAATAAACATCAATTCATCACAATCAGTTTTCGGGAGTTACTAAATTTAAATTTAATGATAAGATATAAAATTCAAACCGATTAAAATTTAAATAATGCAAATTGAAAACGACACGTAAGTACAACATATTAAGATATGGCGACGAAAAAGTTGTAGAGCATGGTACCGACCTGCTGGAGTGGTCCTGGAAGTTGCCGCCGTCCAAGAGGCGCACCTTGGCGAACAGCACGGCGGAGACGAACGGCACCTCCGTCAGCTCCTCGAGCACCACCTGCACCGCGAACTTGTATCGCTTCTTCTTCATCATCATCATCATCACGCTCCACCTAGCGAGCCGGCCGGCCGGGGTCCGCTCGACGACGCACTACGACACTCGCACTGCACGGCCACTTCACTTCACATGTGTGTCGCTTCAACGCACGTGTAAATGAACCGATCCGACTGCACAAACGACGCACTACCTCCGACTACTATCTACGTAGATAAGTAAAGCGGCGGAGCGATCAGCTCGACGGCGACGGCGACGGCGGGGCTGCGGTCCGGCGCGGGGCCGTGCATCACATACATATCGCCCGATCTCGTTAGCCTGAGAACAATATTAATCGATTTAATCACTGATATAATTGTACGCGACATTAACATCTTTCAGTCTGTACCTCAAATATGACGAAGGCGTATGGTGGTGCAATAGCATCAGTTACCTACCACTGTAGTTTATTGAAAGATGTATCGTGTACCCATGTAACACGTGGTGGTCCGCTAGTGCTATATACAAATACAATCGCGTCCGCAGCTCACAACAATCCGTTTACGCTGGAACCGACAGCGCAACTAATCTAGTTACGGAAATTCATTAGCCGGGTAATCCGGCGGCGCGGCTGTGCGCGGCACACGGGCGGCGAGCGGTGTGGAGTGCGGCCCGCGTGCACACGCTGCTACCTTATTTACAATTTAAATCACTTTCATATACCACGCGTGACCACTTATGTAGTACGACACAGTCGGCAATTCGAGAGATCTCTAATTTTGCCAAATTATGTCGTAATTAGAAAATAATTAAACACGTGATTCCATATTAAAATTTTTGGTGAATATACATGTTTTTATTGGGGTTATAATCGAAGGCTTGCTTTCTGAGCACGGTACTCGTTAGTGTCGGGAATCAATACACATTATAATGTAATTGAATCTATACCAAATGACACTCAAGGTATATCTTCTGGAAAGAAAAACCGAACACATAATACTAATCTTACATCAAAACATGAATCATCTATATTCTATATGTATCACAAGTAACCCGACTGCTCTGTAAGTCTGCACATTTAAAATCATTGTATAAATAAAAATGTCAACCACTGCCTCAGACGATAAATTATATTAAAAAAAAACAGAAACGGTCGAAATTGATACAAAAGGAGCAACTAAAACAGCGAGAGCGCACTTACCTCAGCGAACCTATCCTCCAACTAGTGCCATGTGGACGAACGCGGCCGGCACCGCGGATTAATCAGCTTTATAAAGCCGTCTAAGTGCTATCATGAATTTTACGATCAGCTTTTACATTTCAACAATCTTTATGGCAATATCATCAACGTCAATATTAAGCCGTCTACAAATACCGACCGATAATATCATGTATGAGAAGCGACTTTTTTGTTATACTTAGCTGTATCTGCATTAAAAGCAAAAATGAAGCGAGACCTACAATGTCGGTGCAAGTATTCTTTTTATCCAGAGTGTTCATTCCGTTGCTAGAACGGTAATAAGGCCGAATATATCATACTAACGGAGCCAGCGAATTTCGTATCACCTTAGAACATTTGTCCTATTCTTGTAACATTTCTCATCAATGTTGAGGTCCTATTGATCGTAGATTGCAGACCGACAACAGAAATTTTAAAGTCATCATTCAAATTTCGGTCTCGCTGAGAATCGAACTCAGGGTCTTTCGAAAGACGGTCAGTCTAGGTAACTATTACGCCATGCGAGTAGTATAAGAAACAAACATAATAATAAAAACGGCCGCTTGCCAGTCTAAATGAATTCTCAAGATTATTCTACTGAAAAGTTGCAGACATTTGTGTAAAATGCGACGTTTCATTTATGTGGGTTAGTAATTTTCTAGCTGTAAAGAAGATAATATACTCACAAAGCCGTAGGATGGGACGCTCGCCACAGGGCAATATGCCAAATATGGATATCCACCGCATTGGTACAAAACCGTTTACATGACCTGAAACAAAGATAAATATTCTAAGGCATCGTCATCAAATTCAACGGATTAAACGGTGACACCGTAATATCGGTAATAAAATTTATCTTTTGAAAACTGTAAATATTATGGCACTTCTTATCTTTTAACAGGCTTATCCCCCTGAAACATTAGTCATAACCTTCTTGAATGTCAATTTAAATTCAAGGGAGTTAGAGATAAACTAAGCCAAGGAAATTATAACACATAGTACCCCCTTAAAAACGACCAGAAACTGAAATAAGTCCCTTGTAAAACTGTGTACTACCAATACCTGCTATAACAATTGATTGGAAATTCAACTGAATGGCAGTTTCAGCAGACGATCACGAATGTTGTCGATTAGCAAACGAATAAATAGAAACAAGGCGATCGAAAGGATGTAATTAAGTGGTGAACGTTGTTTCGAGAGCTAAATCTGCAGTAATCGCGCTGATTGCTGGTAATACACGATCGAGATCGACCTTCGCGTGCTCCCAATCTGCCGGTTGCGCAAGCGCAGCATTGACTTGTTACAATACTAGTCATATGGGCGTCGACTGTGGAACGATCAATAAAGACGTGCCTGCGATTTTTTGATTCTTGCTTTATATTTATAGTGACTTTTTTGTCTGATTTGATTGAATTCGAGTTAAAAAGTCAATATTGTAGAAATACCAACGTTATCTCAAAATCAAGTTTGAAATATATCAGGATCGAGAATTTATTAGCATTCCATTAGTATCTACGAATAAAATTAATCTCTTCTAGTCACGTTCTAGTAAACTTTACAGCACTTAAACCTAGCTTTATCCAGAGCAACAACAAAAATATGCAAATCTGTAAGGCACATTAAGCGCGGTGGTCGCAAGTCGTAGGCACCTCTTTGTATTAACCATATACAATATAAAACAGCCAACGAGTGCCTACACCGGATAATGTTTACCCATACTTTGCAGCTGGCCGCGTGCCAAACGCGAGGATGATTCGATATCACCTTGGAAATTTTACGGAAACTACTTTGCCAGGTATGCTAAGTGGCAGGCGAGGCAGATGAAGGCTAGTAGGTAAGTTTTCAGAACTATTAATGACCTAATTTAGTAGAAGCGAAATCGTTTCCCATTAACCTTCCTGTTTCAATAATTTCTACATACACGATTGTACCTGACAGAACATAAATCTAAAGACTTAAATCGAAGTCCAATGGAATTTATTTCTTTTTTTTTCAACAAACATTGATGTGTGTGCAGTAACAGAGCGGCATAGCGCCGCCGGGGTCGTTATCACCCGCGGCTGGTGCCGGCCGGCGCCGGGGACTAGATAAAATGCAAATAGATGATCGCATTCGCACGCAAAATTACATGCCACCGCCACTTTTCACGTTTTACAATATCGAGTCGAAGTCAGTAGCTTCAGACAGTGTTCGATGTGAAATTAAGTCGTACCGACAACGATTTAATGTTATGTTTCACTTCCACGCACTCGGTTTGCAGAAGTGCGGCCGCGGGAGTGGAACGTGAAAAATGAGGATTAAGTGCATGATTTCTAAAAATCAACATTTGAATTCGGGAGAATTATTAAATATTGCACTGAAACGGGTACCACACCTAAATACCAATAGTAAAGATCTATTTCAGTTTTTTTTTAATCTTTCATGACTCTGGCGATCATTAGGTACATTGGTTGAGTATATAATATGTGAGATTTAAGAGTACAATTTAACTATCTCAATATACAGAGTCGGACAAGAAGAATAAATTGATATTAATTTATTTTTTCCCCGAGGGTCGTTTGGATCGAAAAACGACAAGAATTGGCACCAGTTCGAAAAGACAAGCACGGAAGGGCGGCCTCTTGCATAACCTGAACTACATCAAAAATATAAAAATGTACCTCTTTTTAAAACGTTTGTTCAGTGATAACGATTGACTGGTAATAAGGTCTTTAAACACGAAAAGTAATGGTATAATATTAGTTCGATAACAGGAAAACTAATGAGGAACGTTCAGTTATTATATCAGGTAATGTTCATCGTTATCTACTCTTTTATGGGTACTCCACTGTATTGTTTTCCGATAGAATATAAAGTTTCAAGGACTATTGAGTTTCATTGTGAGGACGGATATAATTATATCTGGCTCTAGACTATTATACTCACATTATGCACATAACGCAGTTGTAACGAACAACATAAACCTAACTTTTGTGCAAACCAACACGTTTCTCTCAGATTTATAAAAGCATGCGAGTAAAAACGATTGCCGATGATTGAGAATGAATGGCATGTTGAAACAATAAGTCATAAAGAAGGAAGTTCTACTAGTTTCCTGGACACTGGTCGGTCGCACGGCGCGGTGCTGTGCTGGTTGTCAAGCAATAAATCTGTCGTTATCGACGGTCCGGCAGAATGTCAACTGTTACGCAATCGCCGGCGAAGCGTGTCATTTGGAATTTGGACGATCCATTGAAGATGCTATAGATTTGAGCATCACAATGGAAAATTTCGACCTTCAGGAAATATTGCACAAGATTTCCTTTTATCAAATATACAAGCCACATAATTTTCGATTTTCTTCTAAGACAAATTCATCTCTTTCAATAGAATTGAATAGATTGTATTCTAAAATGGCAAAATTAGTTTTGGACCCGCAAAACAATTTTTTATATTTCATGAAAAGTTGTTCTGCTTTTAAAATATTTCTTTGATGGAAAAGTTCGGGTCAGCTGAACAGCGGGTTTCGTTCAAATTACGAGCACATTGTTGATAATTTTATTTGAATGGATATAAGAAGGGACGGCAATGATTAAAATTTTTAATTTAAAATTTTCAAAGCCCGAAAATGTTTTATAAAGAATATTTGGAGCGGATAAAGCTTCACCTTGCGTCACCATCAGAGAATTGTAAAACGTGACCGGAGCTCGTTTATTTCATATTCTTGGAAAGCTAGACACCAGTTTTTGAGTGCATGGGTTGGCCGGAATTATATTCGACTAGGTTTTACTCGTGGTTTAGCTCGCGTTGAAGTCCTTATATAAATATTAAAGATCATTATATATACACAGGTCTATATTTTTAACAAAAATTATCCTTAGTCCTTTTTAATACCTCCAGTTATACGTGTACATTAAGTAATTTTGGCTTGAAAGCGTAACAAACAAACTTACATTCAAATTTATACTAACTAGAAACCATCGAAATTCATCGAAATTCATCCTTACTACATGTGGCAAAGCGTCACTTCTGTTACAGATGAATTGAGAACCTCTCCTCCTTTTTCTAAGTCGGTTAACAAAGTAAATGCATGCCGAAGATAGGCAAGGGCAGACCGCTATTTAATTTCACGTTTCTTTTTAATGCATATTATATAAAAAAAAACCATTCTGCACATCTTCTGTAATGTCAACCACACATTATGGTAAGGTTTACATTATTTTTTCTTCAAGTGTTAATATAGGCGATGTTGTGGTGTGAATAAAAATTGCAGTTTGCGCTTAATCGTACAGAGGAAAACTATTAGAATGCGGTGTGTGATTTGATTGTGATCGGATCTATTTTCCGTTGACCAATTCAACCAGTTTCGGACATTAACCGGTGACTGTGGCGGCGTGACGGACTCGTTTGTGCCGTGCCTCTTTACTCGTGCAATATCATCTATTGCTGTAATCGCATCAACAATGTTTCTAATGATTTCTTTGTCTTCGTGGCGATTACAATTTTTTGTAACAAAAAGTGAGATTGAATTTGGAAGATAATATGGCAGTCGCTCAGCGTAACTGCTGGATTGGTTGAACATTTATATACATGGCACAGGTTAACTTTAATAGTTCATATGGCACAGTTCGATATTTGCAGCCGATGAAATAAGTTTTCAGATGCGACTTTCAACGTCAACAATCCAAACGGCCTTCAAAGGGTTTCCAAAATTGTATTTTGCGATAGAATTAGTATATATGTATATACAATAATATACGGAACATTATTAACTACTAGTTATGTTCATATTTTTAAGTGACAAAAAATTTGTAATATAATAATTAATTGCTCACATATGTGTCTCCTGTCATTTACTTCACGAGTTACATAATTATGAGTAATGCCAATCCAAGTGGGACTCGCTGACTCGTTCTAAATAATAATTACTTTTGTGTATACGCGAAAAATTCATGAAAATGTTTTTAGTAGGTACTTAATACATTCCCATGTTACTAGAAAAAAATACATTAGTTACGTCATGATCGCTGTTATTTATCAACAATTTTTTCATTGTCAATATTTTCACTACGTAGGGACAATAACTTATGATAAATTTATATTGCTATGTAATATGGAAATAGAGCGGGCATATTCACACGGATGCCTGATTTTTCGATGGAGCGTTGATAACGGCCGGAGAAGAAACTATTATAACAAGTTGACATCGTAAAACAACGGGAAACGGACACACGCGTCATTACAACATCACATTCCCTATGATTCTCTGTCATTCCGATGATGATATATTCTAAATAACTTTTTTCTACTTCAGAAATTAATTTCAAATGTTTAGAAACTTACGAATACACTATACGTATATTAAATAAATTTAAGATTAAAATGTGAACGATTGGAACATAATTACCGTAACATCAAGAAGCGCGATACTAAAAAGCACAAAATTAAAATTTTTCCATAATCACAAGCGCGACGCAACACAAATCCTAACAATGTCGTATGTGTATTGTGTACGCGAAGCTGCGGAGCAAATTGTACTTTCTATTAGTTTTAAGGTAACTGCTACGACTACACCTTAAACTATGTAAAACAAACAAAATATATTGTTACCTTTTCGCGACTCGTGTCCATATATTTTTAAAGTAACGCCAGTCACGTTCCGTTCAACGGGTAGAATCCACGGTTTAATTGTATGGAACATGAAAACTAAATAAAATTTGCATATGAGCGATACAATATAGCATGTATGTATATTCATATGGAATACTTATCTTTTCGTTCGGGCGGCCATCGAGAGCCGACGTTGACGTGGCGGCGCGACAGTTGCATTCAATAGTTCAGTTGATTGTTTACCGTTTTCGACGGAACACTAGCGCCACTCGCAACTATCTACCAGCAAACCTATTTACTGTGACGTAAGAGCTCAACACGGTGCTATAGCACCTACATTTCAATCTTATTCAATTTAAACTTAAATACATTTATTTCTCGAAATTTGTGGTCATGTGCAAATATACTCAGTTTTTGAACACCGCTTCTGTAAATACGTATGTATATTAAATTGTATGTACAACACATCCTCTGTCACCTAAATTTACTGGTGTAAGTTTTGTTTACCTGTGATTGGCTTTGCATACACCATATGGACATTATACTATATCCAATCCAAATTGAAAATTATGTGAAACTTTAGGTAAACCTTAAAAATAAAAGTATATAATATCACATGTCGAAGTTTCTAATACCGATCCATCCACCAAAGTGGACGAGTAAAAGCAATTGTTCCATAAATAAAACTGTTACAGTAATTAAAATTCAAGAACGTTGCCTATATAAATGGTCGTAAAAAATAAATATTACAGCGGCGTCTATATAAGTCATATTAAAATAAGGTACAGAATATAGCGTATGCAAATGTAAATTATTCACGAGTCATTTCGTTTACGCATATTAAGTGGATGATACAATACAACACACGAACATTATGGTGTTATTTCAATGACGCTGCCACGGGAAGTTTTCGTGGTAGCGATGGCGATATAACGTCAAGTTTTTATCAATATATTATGTACTGGAGGTTCCGGTAAAATGCAGTTACTACCAGGTGGGGTAGTGAATCATGAAGAAAGTTTAACGCTTTTATAAAAAACCTAATAAAAAGTAGCAATTACTATGAGAATAATGTTTCCTGGAGCGAAACGAGGGCGGATACATATCTATAAATACTGAAGTGTTACAGTTTTATTACCCACGTTGTTACCGATCGTTTTACAGGCCGATATACTTTACATCATTTAGCACACAATTATTGCGTTCCAACTTGACATTCTGCTAACAGAGTGTTTCAAGTAGAGCGCACAACCGACAGAAATCTACTTTTTCACGTTAAACCATGTTAAACAGAAACGATAAGTTGTAGGGAGGCAGCAGACCGTATACAATTATAATATCGGCTGTAGGAGTTATCGCGGTGTGACCGTTTTCGTTCCGCTGAGGACACGTGGAGGCCGCGCCGCGACACCGGTCATCGGAGACGGAGACCACATCGCACGTGCACGGCGCGCCGCGATGCTTGCACCATCTTGCGGATTGTGCTAATCATTTATCAAATAAATTAATATGTTATTATGTGCACGCTTGGCTTCAAAAACTTTCGCTTGCCATTAACGAGATAATCATCATTCGAGATTGAAATAAAGAGCACCGATGGTCGCCTCGAAATGTCACTGGACCGATATGAATAAGTATGATTACGCAATTCAGTAAATGTCTGTATATTTTTGACCTAGAATATACATGGCATTTCTACTAGTGTCGCCGTCAGTGAGCAAGGCGCGCGTTAATTTCCTGGCCGCACCGGATCAGCGCATCGACCGGCGATATTAATCTGCCCGGAGCTCGGAGCCGCTCCGTCCACACGGTCACAAAGCGACGTACCCGTCCTTATCCTTTGTTTGTGAAGCCATAAAGCTAACTCGCGCCGCGAACTCGACCATTTATTTAATTTAATAATCTTTGGATTAGGCCGTTCGTGATCAAGTTTGTATCATTTATAAATAAAATACGATTGGATAATCGTCATGAGTTCATCTCGTCATCGTTTGGCTTGAGTCATTATTTTGTTTCTGTCTTGGCTGATAACGCATAACTAATGCCTTTTTGTTGATGATGTTCATGAGCGACGGTAATTACCATCTTGTGACTCGTCTGCACTTTTGTCGGCTTCTTACATACAAAAAATTAGTTCTTCCTAAAGAGGTTAAGATTAAGGCTTATCAGTTTTCGCTCTCACACAGCTGGCTTACATTAGTCTACCTCCCCGCCCGCATTTAGTCGATCGGTATCGTGGACTGACATTATAAATATGTCATCGGTCCGAACTTAAGACAGCTGCTCAAACCTTCCTCACACGCTGCGGGATCCACGTGGATCTTGTCTTAATCACCTTCATAGCCCCTTCTTATGTGCTACCTATACGCAACCTTTGCCAGCCATTATGAATGAGAATTGAAGCATTTGAAAGAGATGATATGAGGAATACCTGAACTAGTTTATTACAGATAGTAAAGAATAGGGAACGCCGTCACATAGAAAGCACAGACAGACCATTATAACTAACTATAGTATTGAGTAGATACCATCATGTGATTTAGATAGATTTACACAGTACTAGGGTAGTGATTCTTAAAAGCAATAAAAAATTAAACAGATTATAAATCTTAGTATATTTATTTTAGGTTCTATCATAACTCATGACTTATCGTTTTTGTTTAATTTAATTATAAATTAATAAGCGATAACACTGTATTTGAGCAGCTAATTTGAGCGTTTTATCAGCAAGTATTTACTTTCGGTGTCGTGCCGTGACGTTAACATCAGTTAACGGTGTGACGTTATGTTTAACGTGCACATCCCATGCCACCGATTACGCTTTAACGGACACTAACTTGAGTCGACTGAAAACTTGACATACACAATTAAGTCCACTTTTGAATTAAACTAACGGTTAGCTCAGACGGACGGAGTGGCGACTCAGCGTTTAATTTAATAACATTGTAAATTAAACCTAAAATGCCTTGACAAATGTCTATAATTGGAACAACTTATTAAAAGTCAAGGCGATTGGTCCTAAGAGCGCACAAAATTTTAAATTGCAGCTGTAAGAAAAAGCATTTTGGGTTGAACTCAGATTATTAAATTAGACACTTTGTAGCACCTCACTCATCGGCGCTAGCCCTGAATGGATCTTCTCCAAGGCAAATATTTCATCGTGAATTGATTAAATCTCCTTCGTTTTGTACTTGATGAAACGAAACATAATATATGAACGCTCGCGACCCTTACGTGTACGTACGTCATATTGGTGCAATTTATTTGTTTTTTTGTTGTCAATAATGTTGACTATTGCCGAAGGAACAGTCACAAATAACTGGCTGTTAACGCATTACCGAAGTAATCGAATCGCAGCTATTCGCGTTTCAAATTCCTATTGCATATATTTTATATACCTAGTGTAATAATTGTCTGAACAATATTAGGCTTACGTGTAACGTTTTAAAATCTTCAATAGATAACGAACGATTGGCGTTGAATTATCAGAATGCAAATACGATAGCGCAGTGATAATTTTAAACAGAGGACACTTCGATATCCATATTTCTACTAACATAAAGTAACAAATAAATATATCAGTTTGAAAAGACATACGTATCGTCTTCGAAGACATACTTATTCAATTCAGCATCGCGCGATAAGATCAATCTGCGCAAGAGATGACCGAAGGCCATGGATAAGTTAATTTATTCTTTTCATATCCAGTACACGGTTATTTATCGTTAAAAATATTCTAATACTTACCTGACGCGGAGTTTATCAGATTTATACACGTTCAATTAGTCACAAATACTTTGGTATTTAAGGTCGCCTTTCCTCAGTCAGTTAATCTAAAGCAGAAAAAATCTTATAGGTGTAAATTACAATTAACGAGCTTAGGTTAAACATTACATGAATAACACACTTAATCGATCGAATAAACGTAGTGTAATGAAATGTATAATGCTTTAAACTCATAATGCAAATATTGTGTGTGTGGAATGTACGAGAAATATTAAGTAAGAAAGTCCGCCGAGCCATGACTGCGATGCATTCATAAATTGACTATTGATTCCGATCGATGTGATCGAACATAAAATACATAATATAGTGATGTCTGCTTTCCGCCGTATGATCGTTTTCAATTCGAAATTAATATCGACTGATTTTTGGATATAATTACGTCAAAGCAAATGACGAAAATCGTATGACTTCTATACAATATAAAATTGTAATAAAAATGTCCTCTATAAATTTAATATCGCGTGCACGGAAATTAATAACAGGACTAAGTACACACTCAAATGGCAGAAAATTGACAATGATTAGTGAAGCAAGACCGGTAGAGTATTTAATATTGATAGCACTAAAGTGCCACAAAAGCAGTGGCTAATTGAAATCTAGACATACGATCGCGATCATGACGCCAGCTCGCCGGCCAGCTCAAGTTCATTGACACAGGCCACAGCACACGCGATTTGACTGCAAACAAAGACCGCGTCTTGTCGCGGCTCACTCGTCTCGTGCTCGTCTCGACGCAGGAAAACGACTCTCTTCTAATTCCCCAATCAACAATAATGGCCACATCTGTGAAACATGATATCTCCTTGACCGCTATCCATCCACTAGGGATGCAATTACAGATAGCGAAGATAATGCTTTAGGTGGTCTAAACAACCACGCTTAAGTACTGAACTTCTAAATGGATACGAAAATAGTTTAGATATACAATTATTATTTATGCTATTTTGCAGTTTAACATGGGCTGAAGAAGACTTGACAACAAACAATTTCAAATGCGTATATGGGAAGTCACTCTTGCCGTAGTTTGGTATCCCTTTACCTTCACGGTTGACAATTTAAAAGGAACTGATATGTTGTACAATAGCAAATCGGGAACAGACAGCCGTTGCCGCAATCGGGGTCGGCGCTCAGGGTCAGCCGAAACTGCGTCCAAACTAGTCCGGCCTGGGCGTTGTATAACGGTTGCGTGCATTCTATCTCGAATTGCAGCCGCTCGCCGCCGCCACATCTCGGCTTCCAAATTTTTTAAGCTTCGTGACGTGACAGGTTGAAGAGCGCGATGATTTAAAGAAACCAGTTTTGAGATTGTGACGGGAGATAAGCTATAAACTTTTATATAGAATGCTTTTATTGTACAAAGTATACGATAAAATACCCATAGCATATCCATCGGCCCTCGAGCGAACGATCATAATAGATTTCTGCTTCATTTGCCTATGCAGCACAATGAATATGAAAGTAATATAAAACTGGGTGTGAATGAAGTCGCTATAAAAGGAGCAGTATTCTCGACGGTGAATAATAAATACGGTGGCAATTGATGCGAACACGCATTCAGATCAAGGGCGAGTGACTATTTGTCTCCGAGGGCAATAAATTAAATAGCCTCACCTCACGTGCACGTGGTAGTTCAAACCAGTTTCGTTTGATCAAAAAAAGATCCGCTGTCGTTTTTATACAGAGTCCATAAGACAGTATTTATAATAAAAAATAAACATTTAAACGATGTTGTTTACATTTTTACTTTATTTTAAACAAACAAAAATTACCAAAAAAATCATGTTTTAATTTAATTTCATCAACAAACGGTTATAATTTCGTGTGAGATTCAACGTTCAGCAACTTATGGCAGCTTACTACCACCTGGAGTTTGATATCTATGGGTAAAGTTTCTGCACATTAATAAAACCAAAAACTTACTTCCAGGTATCACGTCCTATCCAGAGCCACCTTATTAAAATATGTTACAGATACATACTGCCAATGCAGTGTTTTTGTGTATTATTGTGCATTCGCGACTCAATACGGAGATGCCCAACCTACGATGAATTTCATAACATAGCGCAACATTTTCATACTTTTACTTCACATTAACTATTTCATTGTATGACGTTACAGAAATCGCATTACGTAGCTTGACGCATCTTCTGTGAAATTGTGCAACAAGCGAAATAGCCACTGTTAAGTAATAAAATCACATATGGAACACTTCGAAATAACTGCAGGTGACAGCACACAGCCCAATCACATACGATCTTTGAAAAAATACTTTTTAAGATTATTGCGTTGCCCCTGAAAGTGGATTAAGTACATATCTCATAACCGACATAACGTGTCGTAATGATAGATAAGGTCATAATGTAGATTAAAAATGCCGAAATACTGGAAGTTCGATAACGTATAACCAGTAACGAAAAAAAACAGCCGTGCCGACTTATGACGGTTCATCGAATCCAGGACTAAAGTGGCTGCAAGGAAACCTTGGTGTCCGACATAGGAATAAGTTGCCTGCCTCGATATTTCTTGTTACTTAGGATGTG
This sequence comes from Carystus phorcus, assembly GCA_018248895.1. Classification (NCBI taxonomy): domain Eukaryota; kingdom Metazoa; phylum Arthropoda; class Insecta; order Lepidoptera; family Hesperiidae; genus Carystus; species Carystus phorcus. The sequence goes on from DWJN01000704.1 coordinate 15,263, forward strand.
GGACTCTTCAAGAGCAGAGTGAATAGGCATTTTTACGTAGTTAGTGCGTCCACTATCTTGGACTGTTTTACCACTTAACTTCACGTGGGGTTGACATCAAGCAATAATATATATTTAAAAAATCGACATTAATAATAATTCACCATAAAACACAGCTTCTGAGTACTATAATATAGACGAAAATATAAATGACAAAGACGCTTGCACATAGAAGTACCGCGTCCAGTTTCATGTAGGTTAAAATATATTTGGCTTAAAAAATGTGCTGAGGACTTTCTTTCGCCGTTTTTTCTTTTCAACCTCTACCTTTCCGAAACGGTAATAGAATCAAAAAATGACATGGATAAGTGTATGAACGAATAAATTATTTTGAATTAGAATTTACTGTATAGAACACAGAGCTGGCAGTGACCGCGCCGCTCGGTCTGTCGCCGGCACAATGGCAAGGCCGTGGTAATCACTCCACACGTTTGTGAAGTTATTTCCGTACTTTTTTTACATAATTATATATTATTGTGATAAACTGGCAAGAAATATAATTTTGCACGCAAATGGGTTACGATTGTCGTGAATTTTGGGAAATTTTAAGTAATATTTATTAGCAATTTTAATTTATTTACAGATCTTTATGTTGGACTGAATGACTCGTTAACAAGATGGCGCTATTGTAATCGACTAATGAGTTACGGAATGAGCTTGGGTGGTCAGGAGTCATTTAAGCGGAGGAAATTCTCTCGGAGAAGTCGAACTGAAAAAAGCGTGCGTTGTTTTGCGGTCTAGCTATTGTATTTCTGTTAAGTTATTTAACTATTGGTAGTTCTAGTTAGTTTGTGACGAATATGTAAGTGTGAAAATAAGGGAAAGTATCTTTGAGGTAGTTTTTCTTTTTCTTTTACACGACCCACGTCACGCCGTAGCGATTTCTAATGTTTATGTTTCCTACTGAGATGAATTTCGAAACGTTAATCTTGAGCACACTCGAAGAACCGTCGAACCATCCGTCGAAGTGTACACACCGAGATCCTTCGAGAATTCAAACGTTTGAAAATCACAGAGTCAGTGTAAGATCCCAATTAGATCAATCATACAAGATCCAGGTCAAACGATCAATTGATATGATTGACCTTCGTTGAATGCATTAGTTGGACTGGACTCGTGGCAACATCTAAAAATGAACCTGTATTAAAAAATGTCCTTTTACACAGTGTTGTAAAAAAATTTAGAAACATTAAGTTTCATAATTGAAAATTTCCATTCTGGACATGCAGATCACTTTTCTATTTGTTACCAGACAATATTTAATTTTGCAAACAATGTTAATAGACAATTCGCCATCCAAACCACAATGACAACATCGACCATCAAAATTTAAATAGAACATTTTGACAAACACTCGAATCGTTTTGCAAATTAGTCGTTGTTGTCAAAAAGATAGCAACGTACATAACATACCATTCAAATTTCCATACGACTTCATTGCTATCCGACACGTGTCAATATCGTTTTTCCTTGCAGGATATACATACATATCTACGTGGTACCTCCACTACTTCACATACTTGAGCAAAAATAATAAGAAGTATGTGTCTGAGTGCGACATCGGACACTTGTTTTGCTCACGTCGAAACCTCACAATGGAGTGTTTGGCGGAGTTTACTCAAGTGTCGCGACGTACCACCGATTGTTTGTACGAAGAATCAACTCCAGCCGAACGATGAGGAAATTTTATCGCAACTGTATTGTGTATCCAGTCGACACAAACATGGCGATTGTCTCTGTCAAGTTCAACGCGGCCATGTCCCTTGACACGGGACACGCATTTGCGTAGACTCCTAGATATACAAGCAGTTCGCCTTAAACATTTTCCGACACATGTAAAAAGTCGGCGCCATTGTAACATTATCGTAACGATAAACGTGCAACCGGAGTTCTGTTGTGTAGCGCTAGCTCTGATAACACGAGACGTTACGCGACCCTGCTCCGTTTGTCGAAACGCAGTACAGTAAAAACTCATTGGGCAATATCTCGCATCTATGTCAAGTTCTGGCTCGAAAGGGAGAATATTTCATAATAAAAGTTATAAAGTTACCCGCTCGTTTGACCGGTTTCTTTATAAATAAACATGGGTTACCTGCGAGGTCGTCCTCGCGCGGCCGTAGTCGCCCGGCCGTAGACTCCGGCGCCGCGGTGCAGACGAGCCAATGGACGGACCCCAGTGCATCGGACAAAACCTTATCGTGATTCAATCATTAACTTATATTTGTCAAAAACGTGTATGCTGTATGTACAGAGGTAGATCGTATTAACGACATTCTGAAAAATACGACCCCTATGCAAAAAACACTCCTGTTTAAATGTGTTTATTCATAAATTTTATCTGCGCCGTCCGTGACATCGTCGTGTATAAAGTTTAGGACCTGGGTTTATATATTTTTTTTTATATAAAAGAACATAATATGTGTTATTGTTAGAGGGATATGTGCAACTTGTTTGGATTTGGTCTACTTAAAATGTACTAAATTAAAATAATATGTTAACCCTGAACTGATGGTGAAGCATCACCTAGAAGCAACAGGATGCCAACTTACAGCAGAAGTACTTCATCGTCGAAGTAGTTCATTGGACTGGTCTTAATAATTACGGCAATTGTTTAGAGAACTTTTAAAGCAGAGGTTCTTATATAGGTATTTCAAATGTAATTAGAAAATCTTAAGCCGGCTGTGACTCTGTCTCATATTAAAATTGGATTGTCGCTTGACGACTCGGGTTCACTTACACAAACGAATTGAAGTTTTAGATATTTACAACGCCATTTCCCTAAATTAGCTACCAAATAATAAAAAAACGAGAACTATTAATAATAGAAGAAGGAAGCAAGTACCACACTACCTTTTTATCAGCAACCGAAATAGTACTGACATGACTTTTTGTTTTTACATTGTAAAAATGTGTGTGTAAACAAAATACATATAAGCAGACGAAGAACTCATACAGTTTAGCTACTTCTAAAGACAAGGTTTTTACTATTGCTGTTGGTGATCAGTGTACGAGTATGCCATGCTAGTTGTGACAGCTGCTATCATAAATAATTTGTCCCTTAAATTATTGAAGTTTTCTGCGATCCTTTAAGTGTCGTCATTGGATCTCATTATCTAATTTCAGCACGACTGCAACGAGTAGAATAACAAAGAACTTCACAGAGGAGCGGTAAACGTGACTCACGCTGAACACGACATTCAATGTTCACTGCGCATTACACAATTTTTTCGCAACACTCTAATTAAATGAAATGAAATGTACTAAGATTACACGATAACCCGTTCCATTGAAATTTTCAGCACCTTTTATAGAACAAGTGCGCTTTCTAGGCAGACACAATAACGGTCATTTGGTGCAATTTGACGGAATTAACGAGAACACAACCAGTGAAAAGGCCATTTAACGAGATAATTGTGCCGTAATTATTGTAACTCCAGTCGAACGAGGAGAGAGGAGTGGGTTGGAGACCGTGAAAGAGCTATCTTACTTTAATTTGAGAAAGGTTATGGTATAATAAAGGTAGGTATGGCATAAACTAAAAAAATAATTAATTTAATAATACATTTTCTAGCTACAACATATTACCTCCCCTTAAGACGAATAATGACTGGCCAGGTCGTCAAAATTTAAATGATGAGTACCGGAACCAAAAATAAAATAAATTTTCTTCATATCAAGGACAAGTTTGGGCACTTGTCTCTACTGCCACTTACATCATTTATCACATTTCACTGAGGACAGATATGACCACAGATATGACCACCCATCATATCGTAACGCAAGTTCCAACCAACCTGTTACAGACTATTGACAGAGCAGTGATATTGCCCTCGAGGTCCGAATCACACGCGTCTCATTACTAGTGTAATTAGTGAAAAGGCTCGTTATGTGAGCGCGTCACGGTTGACGCAACGCAAAGCCGTACAATGTAGCAGCTGGCGGTGCCGCGGCTCCACGCTCATTGTTTTATTGTTCCCAGAGATCTCGGAGATCCTCCAAATATGACAATTGCCAATTTGGTAAAAACTGTGGCTCTTGTTGGACCACTCCTGTCTGTCTTTTTTCTTTTAACGAGTTACTCGTCTTATTGTTATAAATCGTCGAAGCAGTCTCATTTATATCATGTTGCGGACATTATACTATCCTTCTATTATATGGTGTCTGTTATTTGATACACTGTTACTGGAAGTAAACAAGAAACCGTTTGTTTATAGAAAAACAAAGAGATATGTCTAAGTTGTCATAAGGAGATAATGGATTTAATATATGCCAAAAAAGAATATGTAAAATTCCAAACAAAAAAAATTCAATAAAATAAATCCGATTACTTTAGCTTATAAGAGACACGGTCTAGACCGACATCAGTCCTATAAGTAGTAGTAAGTGTCGACTGGTGCTCGGGCTACTTGATGACGCAAAAGAAGTACGTACTATCAGTCGGTAACGATTACCTCAACACCCGCTCAATATTTACAGCGACCTGAAGTACACCGAGCGGAGCGCGACGTGTGTGTATTTTCACATTTGTTACACTGCCGCTACCATTACCAGACTCTACAATTACAAATAATTAAAGATAACACTTACGGCCCACTCGTGTAGATTGCTTGCGTAATCAAATTCGTGTTGTACGTACGTGGCACACTATAGTGATTAACGAAGTGGATGAGGCAATGTATTTAAAAAGTGGAGGCTCCTATACCCATTCGTTCATCAATCAATCGCGCCGTTTCTGTACGATACACTCAATTACGTTTTTCAATGTATTTAAATGATTAGAACGTTGTAAACGTTACGTGGCGAAACATTTAAATTAAAGTCTTATTTTAGTTACAGTCAACGCGACTGTTTAAATGACAAAGAATAAAACACAGTTCGATCACTGATCTTCCCTCAAGATTATAAAATAAACATGATGTAAAAATAACATACACACTTACTTATACTTACGTGAAATTAATGATTCGAGTTTCAAATTTTTAAAGGTTTTTAGTAAAAGTAATGATTCCGTGTCCTTTAAATAAAAAATCTTATTCAGTGTAATATTAAAACATGATAATTTTATAAACGTACAGACAATACGAGGTGACATTTTATAGTTAACAGCCTGATCACATTCGGTGCTCAATTACTATTCCGGAGCGGAACGACATTCGGCAGGGTTCGATGGTGACAAAACCGCAAGGTCGGTTTCTCGGCAACTCCTCGATCAGGGCCTTGAAGCGAGCGCTGCGCTGAATCGAAGATGTATAGCGACGAACGGATTATCGAAACATGTTGATTTCAAGGTGGCGACGAGGTTTGAAATTTAAATTCTTTAATTAAAAAATAATCAAATTCAAATTTAAAACAATTTATTCATGTAGGTATTATTTCAATACACTTTTTATGCACGTAATTTTATTCTACCACCGTTTCGAAAAGCCTTAACATCGAGAAGAAACTCCTCAGCACATCTTTTAAACTAATACACATATACAATCTCTAGCCCTTGCGGAGCTGGATCCTTATTATTATTATTCCAGTACTAGTTACTGGGTTGTAATAGTAAAAGACACCTAAATTCATAATAAAACAAGAAATTGATCGGCAGCCGAAGGTATCCCAAATATTTCTCACAATTAACCTAGTTAGTTATGACCGTTCATGCAAACCCAGGCAGGTCCCGGGATCGTTTCCCGGCAGCGACAGGCATTTAGTACTCAATTCTTAGTAGGGTACTTAGTAGTCTTCAGGTTGTGGGTGTTCGTTGTGCGGTATTTGTGGAAAGGATAGGGAATCCTATTGTAACGATGTAATCCTGTATTTATTTTTGAATTCTTTCGATTCTTACCTCCAACTTAATTTATAGGTCAACTTACAACCGACACATGCCGTATCTAAATATACGTAGTCTGTATAATATTCATGTTGTATTTGAGAGGTCTGTGTGCAATTTGGCCGGAGCAGTTAGCAACGTAGGGTCACGCACGTACAGTAAATTAAATACAATTGTTTTAAGACTCGCTCTTCAATGTTCTTATTTTGTTTTATCGGTAATTAACAATTAACAACCCATTCGTGACCGGATACACGTTTGTGTACTCGTACTAACAGAATAATTATGAATATAACATCGTTGTGTATGTGATTTGACATAATACATCCAGTTAAGTTTATTTACCGAGAATGATTCGTAATTGTAAAACGTGAACTGTTTCAAAAATATCTATATATTAATACGTGAAGCAAAAACTTTGGATCCCCTTTTACGAAAATTACGCTCACGGAGGAGTATGAAATTTGGTCCACTTATAGTTTATATGCAGGAGAAGTGCAGAACGCTAATATTTTTTTATAATATGCAGTAGAAGCATATGAAATTAATAAAAATAAACAT
>DWJN01000705.1:0-21672 GCA_018248895.1 Carystus phorcus
GGTGGTAAGTGGTGAGGATGTCTAAGATGGTGGACGCAATAACTTAGTAAAAGCCTATTCACTCTCCTCTTAAAGATAGATAAACTTAAGTCTCCTAAGTGGCAGATAACCATTACAGAATAACGAACAAATATGTGTTAGATGTCCAACCAGACATTTACTTATTAAATGTTTAAAGTTACAGCTAAAGAAACTATCCAAACAGTATATGTAATAAAAACTAGCATTGTGCTCCACAAAACATACCATTTTGCACTGTAACTGATATCTCTCTACAAAGCATTGGTTTCTTGTCACAAGACCGTATTAGTTAATAACAAGCGCTTTTAGTTTACTGCTTGCACTTCAAACTTCTAGCTTTTATTTAGCGCTTTTAGCTGTTTAGCTTCTCACTAGCGCTTCTAACATCTAGCTAATAAAGCTGCAAAATCGTAGCTTTTATTAAGCGCTTCTGTAGTTGTTAGTGCTCTAAACTTCGCGTTTTTAACTACTCCTTTAAACGTTTGGTTTGTTTCAACAATTTTTGGCTTATTATTGCCTTCTATCATTATAGTTTTAAGGTAGTACATTTTAACCAACATTTCTACTTCTAAATAACAATTCTAACACCCCTCCTTACTATTGGTAAAAACATTGTTGCTTTCATTTATATTTCCTAAAAGCTAGTATTTAAGTTTAATAAACTGACAAGTTAAAGCGACCATTTAAACAACAAAGAGGTAACCTCGCCGTTATTAAGAGTAAAATATTATAATACTCTCTTAATATTCCAGAAATGTGCCGCTGTCCCTTGCAGGAGATCTTCTTATAAAGTGCTTAAAAACAGGAGCTACATTTGTTTATGTTCGTGTTCAGTTTCAAGTAACACTGAGCATAGCCTTTTTTTAACGCGCGTTAAATTAAGTAACTTAATTATTGTGTAAACAATCTTTTCGGTTTTCATCTAATGTAAAACCGTGACATAATTAATGCCTCTTTTTAGTCACATAAACATAGCAATCTTTATTCGACGTTCTGCTAAAACTTGTTTTTTTAAGATAGTTCTTTATCATTTCAAAGATGCGGTAAGCATATTATCTTCTAGCAGCATAGCATAGTATAGGGTAATATTAACTTCTGAATTCTAACTATAAAGGCTTTATTGCTTAACAAAATATTGATAACGGTGAATTAGTAACATGTTATCACCGCATTGTCTATGTATTTCTTTCCCTCACCTCGCCTCTCCGGCCAATTACCATCACAGGAACATAATCCCATCTCTGTCACACCTTCGTTGGTTACGCATCTATCTCCCTCTAACAGCGGTCAACTAAATGAAGCTATCGCGTGATCGGAGACCATTCTTCAATATCAGGGCTTGAACCCGCTGAGTATACAGGATGTTGCTGTATAGCTATACAAAGGGCGTTGTTCGGAATAGTTCGGATACGTAATTATATAGATGTTTTAATAGTCCCAATAAGTACTATATTTACTTATATAATTTAAGAAACACGCAACATTCATCACAGATGCAAATTATAGATGACGGTGTTGCAACTTAGTACCTATGGATACTTTGGGCTATTACCAAGCAATCACAAAGGCAATTAGCTACAAGGTTAAAAAGGCTTTATTACATGAAGAGCATCAGCTACAATATCTCAATGCGAAACGCCTTAATCAAAAGATCCGTCAAATTCCTCTCATGAAATTAGCCAGCATTACTATGTATGTACCTTGTAAAAAGGTCTGTAAAACTAAATTTGAATTCGCCAGTGATATTCACTCACAGTCGACTGAAAAGACGTTGACGAATTATGTCAAGGGGAATAATAGTAATAGCAATTAGACATTATGAATAACTAATGTAGTAAGATCCACTTATTGACGAAACTTTGATATTTTGATAGAACAAATGGTTAGGTCACATTTTGGTCATGTACAACCTATGTACATATAGTATCTAATCTATAAAACTCTAGAAAATGACCCATGATCTCTTTGTAGTGCCTTGTAAAGTGTTTATTTGTAATAGCATATAAAATAATATTTTAATTTTAAAATAAACAACGACAGTGAACAATGAAAATGTTCATAAATAAACATTATTTTTTAAAATCCTTCATAAGAACTAAAATCTTTGTTAATGAATAACTCGGTACAAGCTAATAAATCAGTTATGCAACACGCTGTATAACCAAATCCCAGGCGCGCGGCTCGCTGACGTGGCGGTTAAAAACGAATTATGTAGGAGCACCCTGTAGCGGCGTTTGTCATGAGCGCGGTAACGCGCCCGTGTTATAGGCCAGGGACTTGTGCTATGTCGCCATGCGGTGGTAAGACCTCCACGGTCTGACTGGCTAGCTACCACCCTCCAGCGTAAATCAGTCGTAAAATGACTTTGTCGTGTTTCGCCTGCCACCTGGAGTGCCAGTTCTGTTTTCCCCTCCTTCTTCCTTCTTGGCCGGCAACGCGTTGGTGACAGCTCTGGTGTTGCTAATGTCCATGGGCGACGGAGATCAGGTGACCCGTCTGCTCGTTTGCCGGCTTACGACATAAAAAAAAAAAAGGTTTAGGTTTAAAGACTTTTATTTCTCATAAAAAACACAAGGTTTCACTTAAAATGAGATACAATGATTTAAAGCTTAAAACTAAACAGTAGGTATAAATTCTACCTCTGGGGCGAGTTAAAAAAGAATATGAAAATAAGGTAAGGAATACTACATATTTATGAAGTCAAATCGATGTTTCTCGCTGTCACATTCGGTTTGTTTCTGTTGAAATTCGTGTGGAAAAATTCAGGTTTAAAGTTTTTACAATCGAACGTTACTTCGATATTACATTAGCATGCATGAGCTCGCCAAATGTTGGCTGCAACGAAACATTTTGACTCCATATTTCTATCACTGTGTCGCAATTCTTTTGATTGTGTTTATACAACAGCACTGCATCGGATTGACAGAAGTATTTTTCTGTATTAAAAAACACAATAATATGATACAATATTTCAAATCAAATTATCCTGGGTTTAATTCCCATTAAGAGAATTTGAATGATGATGATGAATTTAAATTTCTGCTCTCGGTGTCTGTGTTCTTGTATTTGTGTGGTTCCTGGCATGACACAGGGAATCATAATGTGGGGCTGTAAGTGCATAGCGATATTTGCCACGTGTTGATAAGTGGTCCCCAACACCCGTGGACGTTAGCAACACTAAAATATCACCGACACGTTGTCGGCCAAGAATATACCACGAAAGAAGTTCTAAATATACATATGTATATGTAAATATGTCAGTTGCTTAATACCTTAATATTTTCTAAATTATTAATCACGTGTTACAAAACTTAAACTGAATTATGGGATCCTTCTCTCTTTCTTCTGTATTCTTTCTTCTTTTTTATGTGCATGGGCGTGGCTAATCACTTATTTATGCGACTTGCCTACACTTTAGTCACATTCATCGTCTAGTTATATAAACAACGTATTAAACCTAGCATTAAATATTCTAAAATAAAGTAGGTATACAATAAGAAGTCAACACAATTACGCGCGTTGTTTCCATGTGAACATAAAGGCGAACTTTAATCCAACGTAACTTCCCTTCCATTTGTGTTACTTAGGTTTTTTTTGATGGGGGCCTCGCCCCACGAGCCACCCCAGTGGGTTCCTACGGCCCGCGCTTTAGCTCTTAGACATGAGTATAATATAATAATAAAATTGATTTAGACCCACAAAGAACAGAATAAAACGCGATTTAGACTAACAGTGGACAAGGAACGGAATTATATGAACACATTTGCCGTGACCCAATATTTTATGGGTCGAGTACAAAATAAAAAAAATTGTGAGTAAATGTTTGCATTAAAAGTGGTTAGAGTCTCGTTGATATAATTTTAAATATATATAACATCATAAAAGAATACATAATAGCGCCTAAACTTTTTTGAAAATGAATCGCTTTATATTATTTGATCTATCCATTTTATTTTGTGAACATAAATATCAAAGTAATTTTTTCAATATTATGGCATGCAAGTTTGTATCACGCCTGTTGTGTCGGTGTGAGAATAAATTCGGAATGTCATATTGATATTATGCCGTAGTGCCATCTATTGCGCTTATTTGATTGATTTAATTGAAATATGTTTTCCGGTGAAAGCGAGATAATTTTCTGCGCCTGTGGCGCCCTCCATTCCTTCAACTACCTCCATACTAAATATATATAAACAACATAAAAATATTATAATAAACCAACAACAGAGTGACAGCAACAAAGACAATATTGATGCGTCGCAGACAAAAAAGTGAGAAGAAAAAAGAAAAAAAATCCATTTAAACAAATACAAAAATACCTCAAAACCAGTCCAAACGTTAAGGAGTTCAGTCTATAAACGGACAGCCAAAATTTATATAGAGACAATAATTTTCCGAGCGTGAAAATTTGATACTCTTCATAGATTATAAAAAATGACGCAGATGTGAGAAAAAGGGCTGATTGATTACCTTATGTTATGAATATAAGAACGCCGCTCTGAAAACAGCAACTTTTCCTATTTGAGTAAAGTTGATGATAAAAAATTTGATAATATAGCAATTTTATTTATTTTTAACAGACTATATGTTCGCAGGAACGCTGTGTTGATAATGTAAATTTGGGATTTCAATGCGTTTACTTTAAATAGAGCCAATATTAGTTTTACAGTACAAAGTGACGCTGTTCGTTCGTCTTTATTTATTTATTTTATTTATAACTCTTTTGTTTGTACACTAAAACATAATTTTGAAAACAATTTTTAGCATGCACTACAACGGGCGGCCTTATCGCTAACAAGCGATTTCTTCCACACCACCCAATAGGAAGATAGGAAAAATTATGTCTTTAAAAAAATAGGGTGGGATGTATATAACACATACCTTAAAATAATGACATAGCAGATGGACTAATTGAAGTGCTCATAGCCCGGCGGCTCGCGTCGTTCCTATGCGATCGACGGAGTTAAGCAACTGCGGGCGCGGTCGGTACCTGGATGGGTGACCGCTAGTGGAAAAAATTCTTGAGCGTTTCCATGCTTCGGAAGGCACGTTAAACCCTCGGTCCCGGTTGCTATGAACATAGCAGTCGACAAGCCATATCGGAGGCCTTCGGTCGGTTAAAAAACATCCGACACTTGGGTTGGCCACTAACCCCTCCACCAATCCGCACTGGAGCGGCGTGGTGGAGTATGCTTTAGATCTCCTCAGTGATGAGGAGAGACCCGTGCTCAGTAGTTGGCCATTAATGGGTTGAAGGCTGCATATTCAGCAGAGCTTCCGCACTCTAAGAAGGCTAAGAGCGAAGTCTCTGAAGTCTCCCTGTGCTCGGCTGCCGCTCAGCTATTTATATATTCACGACCTGTCACAGCACCATTTTTGACAAACTGCTAACAATATTGATAACTAGCGACCCGTCCACGCTTCGCAAGGGTGCAATGCTGATACTAAATACACTATAGAAAGACTGTGAACGTATTTATACATATAAACCTTCCTCTTCAATCACTCTATCTATTAAAAAATCCGCTTCAAAATCCGTTGCGTAGTATTAAAGATTTAAGCATACAAAGGGACATAGGGACAGAGAAAGCGACTTTGTTTTATACTATGTAGTGATATAATTCTAACGTGGAACCCTACGACCAACCAGGTTTCTGCTGTTTTTTCTGTTTTTTTTTTTCATACCTTGGTATGTATTGTATGAAATTGGTGTCTGTTGTGGGCCAAAGGGCGAAAGTCACATAACAAATAAATGAGCATTAAGGAACATGTGAAATAACAAATCAAGCAAATTGCCAAAGTTACCTCTTAAGAATATCGGGTGTCGTGGATATTACAAAACAAAGTCGTTCCTTTGATATATTATGTTTGTATGATTTGCCGGTTTTCGACAAATAAAACATAACATTCACGTGTTTCCTTAGTACAAAAGTAGAATGTGTATTATGCGAGTAAACTTTAGGATTTTCCATTATTTGGTACTAATTTTTAGTACTTTTTTAACACTACACTATTACTAAGGAGGTCTAGAGTGTATTCCACCACGCTGCTCCAGCGTGCGGAGAGATTAGTGGCCAACCCAAGTTTCGGAGGTCCGACATAGCTTAACGACTTCTTCCTACTATAACAACCGCGACCGACGGCTTAACGTGCCCTCCAAAACACGGAAACACTCAAAAAAATTTTGCCACTAACGGTCACGTATCTAGGTACAGACCGCCCGCAGTTACTTAACTCTTCGAATCGAAAAAAAAATCGGTTGTATGTAAAGTTGGTTTACTGACGATAGTTGAACGTGACAACGTCATAAGAAAATACTGATGTGGGATGGTTGCATTTTTCAAATGAAAATTTTAATTTTATTTGTTTGATAGATATTGTGTATGGATATAGTGAAGGAGGTAAATGGAAATCACAATGGAATTGATCAAGTTACATTTATTTGTACGCATAAATACAATTACGTAATTTTTTTTACAGTGTACATGCATTTCAAGCCTTAAATGGAACGCCTCAGAGCGAGGTAACGCCGCATGAGTCATGTCTTTTGGTTCGTGCAGCCGGCTCCATCGAATTATAAGACGTAGTCACGTCAAAAAGTACCATTAATATAAAAAAACACATGACATGGAGTTTAGCGGTCTCCAAAAGTAGACAACCATCGGCCAGTCTACTACTTGGAAGAATACAACACAAAAAAATAATGACTTAGGACAAATACGACTACAACTGCAAGTGCTATCCGGCGAATAAATCCTTCGCGTTTTTACACGAGCTTAAAAAAACAGAGAAGGGTATGATTCCCCTAGACTAATAACTGTGATACAAAATAAAATATTAATGATGATGTTATTTAACAAAGAAAATTTATTTGGTTGCGTTATGCTAATATGAGTGTAATTTAGCTATAAACAAGGTTTATAACAGCGTGAATGGTGACGATGGTTGAAATCCCGCAAAATTGTTTTAAGTTGTGCTTTATAAGTATTAGTTAATTTCATATTTTTGTTTTAGTAAATTTAAAAGTTCTTCATTAATTCGTCAGCTATTCGAGATTAGTTATTCTGATATTTGATCGAATCTTAGATTTGAAGACGGAAAGAGCTTCATGATACCCAAAAAAATATAGCAACATTTGCAGTCTAAATTAGATATAAGGTTTAAAATGGTTTATACACAACATGTATTTCTAATCAAGTTTCCGCTTTACGTTGGAGCATTAAGTAATTTATGATCGAGGTTTTCGTTATAATTTAATCAAATTAAGGTGTGAGAATTTACATAACTTTGAGAGAAGTTTGAGGTTTTCAGATATACACGATATTATGATTCATAACAATTCAAATAAGTAATTTTATGAAAAAAATATTAGAAAAATCTACGGTGTCTACCTTAGTCTCCACTGAAAGGGATTTTTATTGGAATAAGTCTTCATAAAATGTTATTTATAAAGTTTCGTTCTTACGTGGTTCTTTTCTGCTAAACTCGATATTCGCTTCTCAGAAATTAGCGAGTAAAGAAGATAATATTATTTAAAACGAACAACAAAGCATTGTTGTTTGTAAATAGTAATTTACACCAACAATAAAAAACTTTTAACAAAAAAGTAAAACCGCCTTCAAAAGGTATAAAATAAATTGATGAGAGATCAATTAAAGAAACTGGTACTGAAATTCTAAACAATTTCCCTCATCAAATCATATTATTTCATTTGAAGGTAGTTTCACTTTTTTAGTGGTTTTTTATTTCTTTCTTTTTAGTGGTTTCTTTCATTATACAGGCGTGACGTTATGTTGCATAATCACTTTGTCAATGGATAAAAGAAAAATCAACCTTAATTCATTATTTATAGTAATAATAATACGCCGTATTAAATATTCCAATTCCGATACGCATTATTAGGGTTAACACAAAAATTACTCGCCAGGTGTCGCTCATATTAATATGGGACACGACAAGTATCAGCTTTCGAATAAAAAAAAATTATCCAAATCGGTACATCCAGTGAAAAGTCATAAACTAAAACACATAGAAATACAGATTAATTGAGAACCTCCTCCTTTCTTTGAAGTCATTTAATAAAACTAGCATCGATTTAAATTTATACATTGAATATTTTAATGAACGTTATATAGATTTATTATCGTTACAGATACCACTTTTTTTCATTATTCTTTCCCTGGAAACATTAAACGGATTTAAAACATATGAAGCTAGGCCGTAGCTAATACCCAGAGACGTTCCTAGGACTCAAAACTAATAAAACTGATATCGATACTTGATATTTCTCTTACTATTAAGTTAACTAAAAGATCCCTACTATTCCAATTAGATTACTTAAAACCTATAAATCCTTACAACCCTTACAGAAGACAGAAACCCCTATTCGATATATTTACAGTACCTATGAAATTCTATTCCTTGCGGACCCTCTACGGGCTTCAATGGTTTAAAGTTATTTTACTGAGGGTACCTTCGGATGTATCAGATTGTGTAATCACGGGTCGTATCCGCTTTGTATACTAGAAAACGTTGTATTCAATATAATATGTTAAAGTGCCCTGTAAATCTAATTTTGATTTTTCTTTGCACAGCTTTAATTTGCTTTCAAATTTAGGGTACATACATAGGTACCGTGATCACCATTTACATAACTACGCTGAAATAAACGGACTACTCGGAAAACCAGTTTGGTTGTTTGATTTTCCATCGTTCTTAGGCACAAGCTGAGCATGATTTTATTTCGACATATTATTATATAGTACCGATGCCTATACTATCTTAATAATGTTAAAACATAATTATTTTGGACGCCCTTTTTTAAATTCAGCATTTTGTTGTTCTTTTTTTTATTAAGTAAGTAAGGTCGAGTAGGTATTATGAGTATAGCAAAATAATCATTTTCGTTCTTTCTCTAACCTCGACAAATTACACACCTTATTTAAGCTTAAAAGATACAAATTAAAATGTCACTTTTCGAATTATAATTACAAAAATAACACTCAGTAGTAAGTGAGGTAGAAATCAGGTAAACAGTAGGTAAAATGCCTCCTCGATAGAAAGATTTGCATGGGATTCAGAAGAATCCATCTTATGTTTCTGCTTTCGAATAAACGATGATGCAAATCGCAAAGGGCTTTACATGTGAATGGTTTCTATTTCAGGGCCTTTGAGTGACGGATGGTTAGACGGAGGACATTTCAGATCTTCCTGTGGTTAATGGAGGCTTCGGAAATGTATAGATATTTGCGTTACGTTAGTATAATAAAGATATTTCTATAGTTTATACGGCTAAATATGTTGAGACTTTGATCTTGTTAGTAGCAGTAGACATGTTAAAATTGAACATTATTTTACCTAAGTTACAATTATTAGAATATGTAGAATGAAGACATAAAAATATATATAGAAATAAATAAAATACAAAATTAAAAATTAGTTGTTTATGTGTATTATTTTGAATTTTGTAATCAATTATGTAATCCAAATGACGAAAAAAATTATTCCAAAGCTCCAAGCAACCATAAAGCTAGTATGAGATTATAATAATTTTGGCAGAAAAATCTGTTTGATATAAAAGTCAACTGTAACTACTAACACTATAACTAACAATATAAAAAAATCACAAATTAAAATCGAAATATTGAAGCAATATTGTATTGCTAACGTATTAAATACAGCGCAATGTTAAAGTTGATCTACAGAACAATGTCATGTTTATCTATTAAATCGATTTTAATACACGGATGTTAATGTTAATTGTTGTTTGTTTTTGTTACGATGGAAAACATAATTATTTAAGGTTATCATAACATCCTCGAAGTTTCTCGCGCCGAAATTTTGTTTGTTATACGAATATTATTTTTATGCCATATAAAAACAACAGTCTTATTATAATCCAGCTTAGGTATTCTAAATTAATTGGTAACAGATGCTCCATAATATATTCTTCTTATACGCATAGTTGAAAAGAAAAGCACTACAAATATTTTCGTAGGTATTGCAGTAGAATTTTTTTGTAATAATTACTACCATGATATGTCTATACCATATGCATGATATAACACGATGACTGCTGGTTTTAGTTGAGAGACTTTTAAATCACTTAATACTGTTAGGAACCCGTAAAATGTTTTTTGCCACTAAGTCTTTAGTAATTTGATCATGATGAACGTCTATAGTAGGTTAAAACGCTAAAGTTCTTCGATTGTAAGTTGAATACTATAGTATTCAGTTTGTTTGTTTATCGGTTACCTACCATCAGCAAAACTGGGAAAACTACAAGCTTGATTGACAAAACTTTGAAGAGCCACAAGCAAAACTAATAACTGTTAGTGGCTTATTTTTACAAGTCACCTCTAGATTTCATGTTAAGATTTTAATTATTTAACATTACAGTGTCTTTCAAGATGTTTGTCAAGCTTTCAATGTTCTGGCCTGCTGTCCTGCAAAGTGCGTAAATACAAAAGCCATCGTAAGGTTACAATCACGGCTCAACATTATGAACATTCAGATTCAATGAGCACTGCATAAGTATATTTAAGTTCTATTACCTGAATAGAAATCGTCATGCAAAACTCATTTCTCTTCGGTAAATGTTCGGCAAATTCAAGGACTACTAACTCAAAATGCTGGTTACGAAGCTTATCTCATTCTGTACTAAAAAACTACGTACTAAGCAATACAAATTTTCTTTACTATGCAGAAACAGGAGATGACAAAAGAGATATAAAATAACTTTATTATTTCCAAGACAAAAGTTTTGTGACATCAAAATCGATAATGCACAGTTCAACCACCTTTCATAGGCTCGATGTCAATGAACTGTAAATCCCACTTACTATCAGATGGATCGTTTGCTATGCATCTAGAATTTTACGAGGCACGGCTACTTTTCCTAACCATCATCTTATTGGCTGGAAGCCAGAATCCACAGCTCAGTCAGCCGAAATGTTGCGTTAAGCAAAGCTGTTGAATTTTATCGTTCATCTTTACGTTATGCGCAATCCATACTAATTCTTATTTAATAAAATTAATTCAAATCGTGATGTGTGAAATCGGTATAGAAATCAATGTTGTTTGTTTCTTTATTGTCCTTTAGGGCAGGAGATAGATTACTGATTTGTTTTGTTTAGAATTTTCTGAAAAAGGTTTTATTACCAAAATTGTATCGATCGGATACATGGTTGATGAGTTACAGTCGAAAAAGTTGATATTTTGCTCATCGATCGGACTAGATCTTCCCCTTATATATCCAACAGCACTTCAATTAACTCAGCGTCCACTTTGAGAAATTTGATCAACAATATACATCTACAGAAAATCTCACAAAAATATCACTGACGTTTTACGCAAATTTGACGCAAATAAGTTTATTAGCGTCAGGGCAATCATTCCTTGTCAGTTCAGTAATTTCATTATAGGCAAAGCAAGATTTATTATGCAGTGAACAGATTTTAAAACAAATCGTCTACTTATTATTTCGAATTGCACCCATCTGGGTAGGATACAAGAATTGCTATTATAACGTGGTGAAGTTGTATCTAGAACTCAACTTATCTGTTTAGTTTGATATACGCTCCAAAGGCCTTCGGGCTGCTTAAAAACTTTTAACACTTGAGTTGGCTACTACATCACATTAATCCACATTGTAGCAGCGTGGTGGAGGTTCTAGAGCTAGGTGGTGGAAGATCCAGAGTCTAGACCTCCCCGATTCGCCTGGAAGGTCGATGGTACGGGGCCGCGTACCATCGTCACTGGGGTAGTAGCGTGATGGGACGCTCAGTCCCTCGCCGGGAGGGTCCCGCAAGGGCACCGCGCTCAGAGGTCTCCGGTTGTGTTCCGATAGAGATCCCGGAGTCCTCCACGTAGCGCCGAGGAAGGCCACCGGGGGGTTTTAGTGCGGTAAAAATCCCACATAACCATGTATCGCTCCCACGGCACCGGGTAGCTTTTAAAGGTTTCCCCCTCGAAAACAAAAAAAAGGCCTCTCCAATTATGAAGATGCCAAGCAGCAGGCTATTAATGCGTTGTTGCCAATATTAATTCGCTTTGGAGCAGAGTGGTACACTCCAGGCCTCTTCAAAAATGAGGAGAAATGTGTACCCTTTAGTTGATTCATTAATAACTCGAATCAAACCATCATGATAAATAATTACCATAAAATTTAATTTCATATATGTTAATTATTCTGTATTATAACATAACTGTTTCATAAAAGGAAGCTCTTACGTAAACCGACAGAGATTGATTAATTCAACTGTATACTATTAATGCTTTGTTATACAAAACTTAATACCATTGTTTTTTTTGTTGACGATTTATGAAAGTTGAACGAGAAACATGATATTCATCTACAATTTGAAAACAATTCGACACCGACAGCTTAAACTTAAAATTTCACAATTTTATTAACCCCTTTTTATTATCCCCCTCATTTCTTATCTTACCTTTCTATTTTTCTTATCTTTCCCCCTCGGTCAGTAACATATATACTATGTTGGATTAGGTAATCCGCCCTGGCTTCATGTCCAGACACCTATTCCTGTTCGCACCTAAAAAATGGCATTGGATAAATCTACCCGTTTCCTATCGTTTAAACGGTGGAATATTGAAATGTATATATTACACAATTCAATAGAGTTATGAGACATATTTGATAAAACATAAAGTTTAGTATAAGTTTTTATATTACCAATTAAACACAATTTATTGAATCTTATCCTCTATTCCAGATATAGGTCGTAAGTATACTTGTATAAAATATAATAATCATCTTGGACTCTAATGTTCCGTCCATAATAATAATTATTAATTATTTTCAAAATAATTAACAAACTTAAACCATAATTTTAACATCTAAAATTGTGTATTCTAACGCAGCGCTAACATAAAAACGACAATCAGACAGGAATTTTAATAGAACTTTATTTACATCAAGAACAACCCTATTAACATCTAATAACAAATAGTTAATTTTGTTTATAATATACGATAATCACAGCCGTGTTAATTTTTTATTATAATATAGATAGCTGTTTAATAATTATTAATTATAATTGGCCGTTACTGCGCTTCAAGATTAATAGTTACATTTACTTATCGTATCTACGTTTGCATATTGTTACATATTTTTAGGCACTTCCTCTTTACTCTTAAATTTCCTTCATGCGTCATCTCAAATCCCGCGAGAACAGATCCGGGTCACATTTTCCAGGACACACAATAACCTAAATATCGGCCCATTATATGCTTTATAAATATGCTAATCGTTATTTTATTCAGTCAATGACATTTCAACTAGTTATTGAGAGCCCTCTGATCATTTTTTTTTATATATATTCAACTAGCTTTTGCCCGCGGCTTTGCTCACCTTAAGAAACTTTCATCCCCTATTTTATCGACTTGGGGGTAGAATTGATCATCATCCTTTCTTAGCGGATGCCTACGTCATAACATCTACCTGCATTCCAGATTTCAGCCCGATCCGTCCAGTGGTTTGGGCTCTGCGTTGATAGATCACTATATCAGTCAATCAGTCACCTAATAGTTATATACATATATTTAAATGTACAAAAACTGTCTTTTTACTTTTATTATTAAAGGTATTTCTGTTGTTTTTCTTAGTAAGCTTTATTCTGTTATTTCATTTTCCAGTTAAGGTTTGTTCGTGATGTGTAGAACTCCGACGCTCTCCATTAATTTGCAGGCCTATGTTACAGTCTCAAGATTTGCATATACGTTAGAGCCTGTAGACTACCGGAATCTATGTTTATGCAACGAAGTAACAAGATCTTTGAAGTCAAACATACGATACTTTTCAGTACAATATTTTTTTTCTGCATAAATGAATTTTTTCTTACGTGTGTAAATCTCATCATTGAAGGAATCGATACCTTATCCAGTATTGAAAGCGTCAAGCTTAGAAAAAAAAATTTAAAGGAGTTAAACGTTTACGGACACGGACACACGGATACGATTTATTATCTGAAGGTTTAGTTTTCATAAGTCTCAATGCACATTCAAATATCCATTAAAAATAAAATCCAGAGCAGAGTCAAAATTCACAGTTGAAACAGACGCTATTTTAGATTTATTAATATTTAAGTTTACCTATAAATTTCACGATTTTTTTTTCATATTTTTTCATTAAACCTAAATGATTAAACCACTTATAGCTTTTACGATAATTCCATATCCTTCCAAAAGATATCCATAATCTGATTTTTTACTAATTAATATCTTTTATCTTACCTGATCAAATATCCAATTTGATTAAAACTCCAACTTTAACTAGTAGTCAACACAACAGTTACTTTAAGCACTCGCACTTCACTATAAAGCACTGAAAAAACTTTAAAAAGTTCTGAACTGAATCCACAGAGCAAACCCAACAATCGTCAATTTTTTATTTCCTTTACGACATCATAAATCTCACTATCGGAACTTGAATTTTGCGCGCTCACGTTTCAGTATCCCGACGAACCACGTTACTTACAAATCGGAAACGAGTAACATGTTTCCATCTTTCGACACTTCGCGAGAGACTAACGTACTGTGGGCTGCCAGGGTTGGAAATTTACATGTTTGCGTGATCCCCTTCTATACAAACACAGTGTACTACGCGCGCTTTGTTAATGTGTGAGTGATTTGAGATGCTTGTGTCAGTGATTTCAGACGATTCTGCGCCATCCTTGTAGTCTAAGATTATGAATGTGTTGGTTGTCGAACACCTCTGTTTGTGCATGTAGTAGTGATGTTCAGTACAACGAAGGAAAAACGGACCGGCAAAATTTACGCCGCGCATGCCCGAATACCTTTGAAAATTAAATCGTGTTTCGCGCTATTAAAATACTGATTCAAAGGGAATGTTTATGAAATGCTGTGTATGTTTAGTATAGGAAAACAAATCCTCGATAGGGGTTTCATTAGCACCCTTAAATTTTTCAGTGTTGTTTTATGTTGATTTGTCAGATCCATTTGAGGCTCATGTTTTTTGCTTTCATTTCGATTTACGATTTTTCGTCTCATGTCCGCCCTTGAATTTTATTTGTGTCAGTTCTTGCTACAAACAAAGTTGTTAGCTTTTATTACAGTTGATTATAGATGGTGTTGGGATGTTTATTTAACTGTTTATGTGCTAACTCAACAACTAACTGTAATATTAGTGATTCAAAGTCACGAGAAATGCAGATTTGCAGAGCTGTTTCCGTGTTTACGTACTTATATATTTTTATATGTATTTTTAAAATCTTTGGGTACTACATTTAGTAATACAGAGAATTTATTATGTCCATCTTAATTACATATATATTTATCATATCTTTAATACTACTTAGATTAGATAATTGTTCATTCTATACTTTAATCAAGTAAAATGTCGAGTAAAGGTTCGAATTGGTGTCAACACAGAGTTTCGCTATGAAGATATTTTTTGTCCATATGCGAACTTTGATATTTGACGAGATAATTACTTCAGTAATAAATCGCCATCGAGTGTCGAAATACTACTAGTTATTCACCGCTTATTTTAAGGGTTTGGTAGCTGGTAGGAGAAACTTCAAGGATATATCAAAAGTTTTGGAAACTTCTCTTCAAAACGTAACCCTGAGTTATGATTCAGTTTAACTGAAACAACTTTGTTACTTACGAAGTTCTGTTCGTTTCGTTCCATTATTTTATAAGAAGTATATATTATAATGTACGTAAACCTATCTTTTTTATGTCCATATCAGATTTAAAGTCTGTTGGACCGATTAATCAGCGAAAACTTTTGGCTTTGTTTCAATCATAGGCGGTCATGACATGAGGCTCTCTTCGAAATCGTAAAGACGTATAGCATCTTCGAAGAAGCTGTTCTTGTAGGACGACTCAGAGATGACTAGTGTTAGTATCTTATCCAAAGTTTGAAGGTATTTGTGCTCCCTAAGATCTTCAGATGTAACCTTGCCATAGTTATCGACAACAAAGTATCAATTGACCGTATTTACCCTCCGAAAAAACAAAAGCACATAATCAGTAAAAATACAAATAGTATAGCGTGTTACCACAAAATGTGCGCAACATTCTGAGATGCATGATATCGCTTGCGTTAAAATTACTTAACACATAGTCATGGATTTTAAAAATTTATACAATTGCTAATAAACATGAAATAAGTCGAATGTTTAAAAGCCACATCATCAATAATAAATAAAACCTTATCATATGTCTTTCTGTTGTCTATGATTTTCTTTTAAGAAATATGTTTATGAATCTCACTTTGCAAGCCGGTTCCTAAAGGAACGATGTGCCTAGTTTTAGCGGCAACATGCGCTGCGTTGGTTATAAAGGGTAAGATTATTAGAGCGAACGGATTGTACCGACTAGCGGATGTACTTGTGTTAGCATCGTCGCCTTCACACTCAGCTACAATAGTGCCAAAATAAAACGAAACTTTTTGAGAGTAGCGAAATTTTGTGAATTTCTTTAAACATAATCTCTTTTGCTTCGTTCTCTAGAACCTACTCGTAGCTCTTATTATTTTCGGTTCAGAATGTAAAATGTGAAACTTTCTAAGTTCTGTTGGAATCCTATTTAAACGAAAGCAATCTCGCCTTGAACTTCCAATAGGTTCTTCAACAGGTACTGTTCTACATAAGTGGATCAATTTACTTATACTTTGCGTACCTCTCATCGACTTTGACGAAGAATGGAAAGTTTCGAGGGATCATGTTTTTACGAGATCTCGAGGAAGGCTTAACAAAATTCACAGGAGCTTCTTAAAAGTTGTTATAATGCTTTGTATTTTAATCCACGTGATTACCATTCTAACTCCAAATTCAAATTTGAAATTTTGCAGGAGTAACAGGTGAAGTTTAATTGAAAGTAAATCTGAAACATACATAGCCCTGCAGCTTATTGCAGTTAATAGACAAAGTTTAGCAACACAATTGGATTTTGGATGAGATGTTAGAAGTTGGATTCAACACAGGAATGTATCAGGGATCCGCCTACAATTTACTCTCCGATGCTGCCACCGAAGCACGTAAAAATATTTCACGGTTGATTTTAATAGAAGAGTGGTCGCTAGCCAGGCGGAAAAAAATACCTTTACATATTTGCATGAGTACCGTCATGAGAAAAAAATAAATGAAACAGATCTCTGAGAATTCCAAGAGGTGTTGTTTGTTGAAAACACTGGTCTTCAAACGATGAATTGCCTACATGATACACATTTTTTTCATTACTGAGAAGGACTGGAGTAAACTCCAACATAACACAACACAAGGGTGGAAGATGTCTTGCTGTCTCCATCTGTTAAAACCCTTAATTTCTTAATAGCGTAAGCAGGCTAAACTAAGCCTTCTTGGCAAGGCTTTACTTATAATATGAGGATGCCATTGTAATCGAAAGTCTATGATTAGCCCAAGAAATCTTGTACAATTTAATAATTGAAGTACTCTCTTATTCACAATTATTTGGGTCTGTTTCAAATTTGGTAACGAGAATTTTTTATACATTTGGTATTTTTTGCAACAGCATTATTTATAATGTCAAAAAAAATATTTCTTCCTTTTAACTTTAAAATTAACGAGGTGTCATCAGTAAATAAATCTCATACATAACTCTTGTGAAATAAGAAAGATCATTGATATGTATTAAAAATAGCAGTGGTCCTAATATTGATCCTTGAGGCACTCCTGGTTATGTATGCTAGCAAGGACTCATTTACATTAATAACTACCTTTTGAATACGTTCAGATAAGTAAGATCTTATAAAGCTAACTGATTGCGTTGAGATATCGACCGCGTCCGTAGTTGCTTAATTCCGTTGATCGCTTAAGATTGACGCAAGCCGCCGGGCTAGGAGCATTTCATCTGTTCGCTATAGCCCCGTGCATATTTGGGTACACCACGAACATGTAAGGTTGGCTTGAGCCCAGGAATATATAGAACCCCTTCACCTTATACTACTTACAGAGCATTTATCAGTTATTTAAATGAATTAGCCGATACTACTTTATCTTTTTATTAAACATTAAATGTAGAAGATTAAGTGAGAATCAAATATTTATTGAATTAGATATTGATATTACAAGATATGAATAATGACATACCTACTATATTCTAATGTATTATAAAAAACTTGAAAGACAAACTGTTTTTTTCTCTCTTGTTACTGATATAAGTCAATAAGAAAGAAAATAAGGCTATGAAGGCTTAGATTGAATAATAATAAATAACGCCACACACTCATAGCCCCACACTAGGATACGTTGTGTCGTGGGTGCCATGGATAACACAGAAAGACACAAACCCAGACCGAGAACCGAAACTTAAACTTATCATTTAAATTTCGTCCTCGCTGGGAATCGAACCCAGGATCCTTCGATGGCGGTCCGGCGTCGCCGGTCGTCGAAAAAAGATAGAAATCCGTTTATAAATTAATTCTAACTTTTGTTAGAAAGGGTATTTTCATACATACTAAGCTAAATAGAGATACATTTAGTGAATCCGAGACATAAATTTATGTTGGGTTGAAACGTATGAAATATGGATATTATTCGCAATCAGGCTTAGATTTCGGGTAAAGTTCAATTAAGTTTAGTTCATTATGACTACCTTCATCCATATCGTGCCTATGACGCAAAATAATTGGTTTACGATCTTCATTTGAAATCCTAGACATGGCAGAACATATGTACATGTTTATATTTACAAAACTTAGGATGTCATATTTTATCTCCGATCACTGTTTTGCAGCCTTTTTATCGTGTAGATTCATGTTGGGCGTCAACTTTGAGGGACAACCAAAGGAAATTCCCTGCTGCACTGAAAATTTGATTTTAACACATTCCGCAAAAAACAAAGTCAAATCCATTGACTTTATGTAAACACTACATGTACAGACAACACTCCATTCGGAGCTACCTGCTTTTTAAAAAAAGGAGGAAGTTTTCAATTCGACTCAATTTTTTTTGTGTGTTACTCGTGCCTGATATTAAAACTAGGTTAAATATTAAAAGGGCTCTCAATATAATAAACCAGTTTGTTTTCGACAAAAATATCATTTATATTTTCCATTCAAAGCTACCTAGTGCTCTACCATTTTGAAAAATTAAATAATACAACTAATTCTTTAAACAATTGGACTCTAAAGATACAAACGTCGACCTTGTTAAAGACTTCTTCTATCACTCACTATTTTATATGCCTTTGATACTTCTCTATGTTTGCGTCTACTTTGGTTTTAATTGTACAAACTTTACAGAGGTGTGATGCAAAGCTTTTAGTACCTACTTATTAAGTACGAAATTGAATTATTCGATGCAAACTTTTGTGTCCACTGAGCGAAGCGCTAAGTGAGTTCGTGTAGTGTTTGTCGTGGATAAGAGAGCTTAACTTGTTTGGCGAGCTTACGTGTCTAGGTTATTATACTTAGCAAGTAGTAGGTGTTCTAATAAACTGATTATAATAGCACGCTATAGTGAAAGGGGTTTTTTAAATTGCTTTCCATGTAAATGGATAGATATATTTTTATGTAACTATAACAGATATATAGAAATACTAGCAAACCCGGCCACGCGTTGATGTAACTAAGGTTTATATACTCAATTTTTCGGAATGATTTCCTTTCTCCGCCATCTGTTAGAATCCTATGGAACTAATTCTTTGTAAGATAACAAACATTTTGCGATAAAATAATACATATGTATTGCGATAAATTGGGATGTAAGTAATCCTATCTTTCAATTTGGATTAAACTGGACACGGTGTACAAAATTTGTTTAGAAATCGGTTATGAAGCCTAGGAGTCCATCGTGGACAAACACAATGACACGCATATATTAAGATGTGTTAACTTTAAGTTAGTATCTGTCCAGTTTACAGCAATCCACGAACAAAATGTATTGTGTTAGACTCTTAGACATATGTGTAATACTCTCCTTGCTCCCACGAAGGAAACATGGAGTTACAATAAATAAAAGAATACGTTGGTAAATAAAAGTTCTTGTTGGTATATACTTTGTAGATTGTTACAAAGTAACTTGATAACAAAGGAGTTTTGCAAAGTAATGCCTCATACTTTTAACTATAATATATGTTTTGTTTATGATATTTGATTTACGAGTATACTATACGTTCTATCTCAATGGCTTTAATTTACACGGTTTATTTACACGATTTTCCTTGCAATTTTCTTTCCTAAAATATGTAAGATCTATTTTGGCTTATATATTATCGATTCAAAATGCTTTTACCATTACCTGAAAGACAAATAACATTATTTATACGGAAAGTCTCCTTTTATTAAAATATTATTCAGACGTCGGTCAATCTATTAAATAAATTGAAATAATAAACTATGAATAATGTAATAAACGTAATATATTAAAGGAAAACCACATGTATTACGCATTAAAGTTTTAATATTATTACGGTAATATAGGGTTTATCAAATTTCTTTCAAACCGATAGTGGTTTTTCAGGTTACTTTAAATATACCACACAACTCAATTTTCCATACAATAACCCGATCCATATTAATCTCGGATCGGGTGTGAGTTGAGAAGGATTTTAAAGCTTATTTATACTGAAATAAGTGGTTTAGTGCTCGAGTGAATATGTAATTATGTATACAGGGTTTGTAAAATAACTCAATGTATTCTTATGTATAACTGATTGACTAATGTGTTGGAAACATTAAATTTATTATTATCTATTTGTATTAGTTATTTTTCCTCTGTGGAGTCTGTCTTTGTTACCTATGTACTTTTGTCTATGTACTGTCCTCTTCTCTATTAAACCTCAATACTGAAATTTGATTAAAATCGGTTAAGTAGTTTATGACTCCATAGCCGACAAACACCGTGACACGTACGTTATATATTAAGAATTAACATAAATCTTTTTTATAATTTAAAAAACAGGCCTCATACAAAAATTTGAATAGTTGCAAACAATATAGTGCGTTATTCAAAAAGTCGATGTTTGCGCGTCGACAGACCCAACTGTCAAATCCTATTAAAATACCGACGTTCACTGATTTCTACTGATTCTCTTAAACCAATTAATTGTATTTGGTGAGGATGAATCCGATTACAGTTACAGCTGTGTAAATAACTGTGAGGATTCTAATCATTTGATTTTTATATGATTAAAACTATAAATATATGATAACTTATGTAACGTTACATCTCTTATATATTAAAAAAAATATATTAAAACTCGAGAATGGCTGAGCCAATTTGGGTAATTTTCCTTTTCAAAAAATTATAGGAGTACACTCCTTACAAGGAAGGTTCAAAAGGTGAGAAAATGTTAAGAAATTGCAAAGGAAATAGTAAATGAAAATCAAATTAATGTACATGCAATTAATTTGGTAGTATAATATAATTATGTAGCCACTCTAATTCAATCGTTTGGTGCGTCGTTTACTCTTTTTTAAATTTATTTAAATTTATTATAATGATTGACGTTTTTTTAGAGAGAAGACGATCTGACTTAGGTCATAGAAGTACATAAAATTAAATTTGTAAAGAGCAACGTAACGTGCTAACTGCACCAATGAGCAGCGAGACACAGAAAATGATTAACACAATCGATCAACATGAGAATTGGCAAGTGGTTGCAACCATTAATGGCCCACTACTGAGCACGGGTCTCTCC
>DWJN01000706.1:0-21671 GCA_018248895.1 Carystus phorcus
AATTGACTTCATAGAACTTTCACGTTAATATGCGTGTTATATGAACGAAATTTTGACAAGCCTTTCAGAAACTGGTGGTATAATTTGCAAATTGTAGTGGATTTAGTGGTTAATTCAAGTGGCGCAAGATTTGTTAACTCTCTCAGTACCTAATACTGCCTATAATATAATAACTCGCCTAACTCTAATATAAACAAATATAGATAATGCGTCAGATTGACTTTATTGTTTGGTTAGATGTAGTTATTGTTCACGAACAATCGTCACATAAATTATACTATTATGAGATGAAAATAGAAATGGGCTCAGAGGGGAATGGGTCGACGTCTTGTGATCGACAATCGATAGCTAGATAGTGGAGATACAGCGATAAGATAAAATATAATATAGTCACAGTCACGGTTTTTATATTTTGGTTTGGACTATTTCAGAAAGAAATTGATTTAAAAGAACGATGAGCGAGATTAACATGTTGACAGAAAATATTAATCTCGCCGAATAAGGGAAGTTTTGATTAGTACAAGGTCATTGAATGAAGAATTTTACTATTTTGGGGTGTAACTGTGTAAGGGGCTCCTTTCAATATTGAAGCCTAAGTTTCTCGTGCAATTTGCTGAACTATTGTGCAGAATGAGCCTATAATTAACGGTTTTGTTAGATGTTTGTACCAGACAGTAAATTCCAATATTACTCGAGCGTGGAAGTAAGGTATGTTTTACCACCGTCTTTCTTGTAAGATTCACAAAATCTTTTTTACGGATTTCAGTTGAAGAAGATGGAGAGTTGGTTATACGCAGAACTTTCATTTTCTATTAGGTTGGCAAAGGTCATGTTACGTAATTGGCCGGGTGACTCAATTATTATTATTATTTAAACTAAATGAATATAACCAGACACATGCGTCACGCTCTTAAGGGAAATCTTTACTCTTCATGCAAACGTGAACAGAATCACATACAATGTACTAACTAAAATTTATGAATTAGTCACGACAGATTCGCCTAGATATGTATTACAGAAATGACTCAACAGAATCGCACGATACAGTACAACTGATTTTATTATAAAATAACACATCGAATACCTCATTTTTGTGATTACGCAGCATTACATTACACAAGAAGTTCGAATTTAACATTTTTAATAGTTTCAGAATAGTTTGACGATACTTTCTGAATTCTTAGTTGGTTTTTTTAACTATGGCCCGCTATTGAAAATCAAAGTTATGACTTTATTTATCAGCAAACCGCATAATTACTTGAAGGTAAATAAATTGGTTTCGATATTTTTATGGCATCGATTGTAAAGAACGAATGAAGACGTAAAACGCTGAAGCTCATTAAAATCCTAACAACAGAAAACAGCAGGAACCGTAAAATCGTAAAAATTCACGTAAACAGTTTCATGCACTCTTAGACTGTATCATCGCAATGTTGAACAAACCGGTAAATACCAGTATTACCGTATTACGAATGATTACTCGTACATTATATTATGGAATTGGTAACATTATTCAGTTGCGATTTACGAAGCTTCACTCCACGTTTACACTACTTGTTCAGTTTAAAAAAAATAAACAATTTCGTTCGGAATTACATGCAATAGATTTCAGTATAATGGCCTAAAACATTAGAGAGAATCATTTTAATCCAGGATGTTTAAGATTTGTAAGTAGTAACATTTCGATTATATGAGACAGTGATTTAAAGTGTGGGCTGGTGTGGGTTAAATGGTAGTTTTAGTACTACCCACTATGTTGTACCACCCAGTTGTGATATCCGAATATCATTTTCAGAGCTGAAACACACCCAGCTTAGTTTTTTTTTATGCCGTAAGCAGGTAAAGTAGCAAACGGGTCACCTGATGGTAAGTGATCACCGACGCCCATGGACATTAATAACACAAGGCATGTCACCAACGTGTTTCCGGTCGAGAAGGAAGCGATGGACCCGTTTCTTGAAGGACCCCATGTAATAGCACTGAACACTGATGCAGGAAGTTCGTACCACAGTTTACACGTACGAGATAGAAAATGTGAAAACCGTATTCTAGAAGAACGCCAGATGTCCAGGTGGTGTCGGTGGAACCGGGTCTTATCGTTTTGAGATATCTTTTTAAGCAACATTTAGTAAATGGCCAGGAAAAAGAATGAAAGAAAAAAAGCTTACCATATATCTGTAGGATGAGTAATATGACTATGTTATGTATTTCAAAGCCATTTATTATGTCTATATGACTCATCTTCAGTGCATCTCATTTTTATCATGATGCATCTCTAAAAACAATTGTGAGTTTGTCTTATTAGTAATCTTTAAATGAATGTAGCAAATTGTAAACAATAACTGATAAAATGTCGATTTATGCATGCATACCTTGAGATTTATTAGTGGTGGCATTACAAAATAAACATTTTAAAGGCTTTGTTATTGCGGACAACTAGCTATAATTTTTCTTCATTAATACTCAAAATTAATACTCAACCCCTTAACACTTAATCAAGGAATTTCTATAAGCCAAAAGCTAACATATACATATGTCTTTAAATGATATGCCTTCGCCAAATCTAGTCAGTGACAAACTCGAGTCTCCGTTCGGCCGGTGCTGCCTAGGGTATAGCTTCACTACTGAATCAAATAAATATTTGGTAGCATGCAGACACCACAAGTTCATTTCATCGTAGAATTAAATTTTTACTACAGCGAAATAAGGTTACGACGTATTTATTAAAAATTCAAATATGTACAAGTATTACCGTGAACGTACGCGGAATGCAATAAAGACGTCATCGCTACTAAACTTTTATAAAGTTCATGAGTAGAATTTGTATCGTTATGACGCTTATGACGTTGGCAGCGTTTTATATTCCGGAGAGTTGACTCAACCGTGACTGAGATAGCGTTAGTGACATTGTCTGTGGGTTGTTTCGTTTCCAACTTTTTTCTGGCATCGTTTTGTCTAATAGATGCTTGAAAAGCGTACTGTTTAATGTTACATTTGAAGCTTGTAGTGTATTTTTCATTAGTCGCATTACAATTAATATATAATTTGGGACTCCTGAATGCATCTGTAACCGATTTTATAAAGAGGATGTTGTCAATTCTTTTGTGTTATTTTTATGTTTGTTGCCTCAGAACCGTTTAGCAACCGATTGCCGATAGTTTTATTTAAATTAATAATTAACACATTCAGTTTATTATTCTGATAAAAAACGAGGAAGTATTTTATGCGCCATTATCGCTGTTATATGGCAAATATCCATTTTATATGTATTTTTTAAATTGTATTTTATATTAGTTTTATTAAGTTTCACTACGTCATATATTTAATTATTATTTAATGTAGTATTGTATATATATTACTAAGGCTGTAGAAGTAATATGTTAACATATGACGACCCGCGTGGCGTAATCAAATGGTTACCACGCCGAACCGCGTTGGACGGTCCTGTGTTCGATTCCCAGAGAGGCCGAAATTTGAATCATGAATTAAAATTTCTGTTCTCGGTCTGGGTGTGTGTGAAATTGTCTCTGTGTTGTCCATGGCACCCATGACACAAGGTATCCTAGTGGGGCTATGAGTGTGTGGCATTATTTAAATTATCGGCTTAATACTGAACCGTGGGTAATTAAAACGGAAATTTGCCACTCTCCAGGTATTATGCATATAAATAAACTTGTATTTTTTAAGTTTGGAGAACTGGTGTTATATATTTATAGCACGAGCACCGTTTATATTTTGGCACGTGAATAATACGTACTGATTGTAAATGATTCAAATTGACAAACATATGAAATACTCGTCATCGGCAATGTGTTAATAAGTATAATACTTGTGTGTGGCGTCATAATCGATTGTGGCTATCCCATAGTAACAGGTAATATGCTTTTAACAAAATATAATTTATTCGTGTATAAACTTCAAAATAATAATCAATGTCACTGGGTTATGTGAATTGAGTTCTAGAAACGTAAACTACAGAAGTATGTTATTGCTTGAGGTATGAAATAGAATATAATGCATGAAACAAAGACATTTTAACAGCATGTCATAGTATATTATTGATTATAATATTATTAACTCATCGTATAAATTGACTGTTCCACAGAATTACTCTGAGTTGTTTTAGAATCAAACGATTGTAATCAGACAATTGCGACTTTTTGAGAATCATCACATTTGAGAATAATATGAAAAACCGTAGCTGTTCATCAACAGCTACATTTCCTAACGATATCTTTAGCAATTATTTAAAATATTTACGTACTAACTACGAACAATTAGAACTGCGTAGTCTATAGCAGTCAGCGGTTGAAGTCTGACAGCTTGTCAATAATAGTTATAACATGACCCTGTTTGGTGCGTCGGTTATGGATAAATTTCTTAAGGCAGTTCTTAAGGCTTGCCGTAATTTTGACGGCAAGTTAAGCCTTTGTCTTTTTCATGTTAAGTCGTTATTTTCGGCGTCAAAGTACGACAGCAATTTTAGAAGGTTATCATTAAATCATTGCTATGATCTTGAGATATCCACTAACCGATATGGGTCCTCGATGGACTGTCATCCTTAGGAGTGATGACATTATGATTATTCGTCAACATGTTACGGCAGCTTGGAAAAATTATTACCTTTCAGAGCTTTTAGAACTTGCAGATAAATTAATGAACCTGGAAATTTATTCTAATTATTGTAAGTGGAAGCATTTGAAGGTTAATATAAAGAGGAGTTTCCAAAGAAAATATGAAAAGAGTACGCTGAAAGCCTAGGCTATTTAATGTTTTAATCAAAGAAGACTCACTAATTATTTACTTAATTAATTAATCATAGTAATATTAGGGACTGAATTAAGATGATTTATAGTTTTACGTCGGATATAAGATGAGTTGCTGTTTTCGTAGAACTTTCGTTAAACGTTCTAGGTCGGTACCTACATAATTATGTATACTGAATATTGAGTGGCGTAGATATACACAATGATACTAAAGAAAAAATATACATATATCAAATACGGTAGCTTTATAAAACCGATCAATTCCTGTTTTGTTTTAAAGAATTCGTGAAACGAAGCTAATGAATTAAGACAGTTTGTACATGTTTTTGATAATGCATATTATTATGTTGTTTTTTAAATGTTTAATATAAAAACAAACTTTAAGCAAAAGACTTTCACATTTAGTTTCTATGAACATGTAGTTTCTATGAGCAACACATAAAGATTTTAAATTGTTCGTATTGAAAGGGGCAAATTACATCGATGATGAGTAAGTTTTATGAAAGTAAAATGAACCTACACATAGAAAATCAATGAAATATAGCGTAACTTTTGTGTTGTTGAGGATAGTTCCCTATGAATAGTTTATTTTAGGGTCCATGTAATGTAAAACTTGTTTTAAACTACATTCCACGCAAAAAACTGACAAATTTACATTATTACGAAACTTCACTAACCCAGTTATACAAATATTAACTCTTAGTTCAGTCACGTAAAATTATAATTTTTCAGCAACACGAAACGAATAATTTGTTGACTTGGTGTCATTCTTCATTTTGAAGTATCTAGGCTGTCACTTTCAGAGACAAGATTTGTATATTATCAGTTATTCTTCAGGGATAGTATAATATGACATGCCCGATATCATAAATGAACGAAATCTTAGTCTTCCTATGCAATACATTATATACTTATAGCGTTAAATATTTTCGAAGTTATTTACAAACATCCCAAAATAACTACATACAATAAAGTTGTGATAAGCTGTTATTAATTATGGTTACACGTCATTTTGTCGCCTTCGCCGTACGTCTAACACATCAACACGAAGCTTCTCGCAACACAGCGGGTGTGATTAATGAGACGTCGCTATCATACGTTGAAAGTATACAAATATCGTTGAGCATATGTTTTGAATATATTATTGATGATCGTATAAATTTTTCCAACAGATCCTTCTTTTACCGATTATTGATTTGGCAGCGAAATTTAAATTTATTGGTCACGCGTATTAGTTGCTTTCGGAGTTGAGTATATTTACCCAATTCCTTTAATACCCAACTACATTTTGGAATTCCGAATATAAAGATCGCCAATAGTAACTTACTACTAAGATTTTTGTCCATTTATCCTTGTATCCATCTGGCTATTTCTATTAGGCAGATGTGAATTTTAACAAAGTATGTACTCATTAAAATTGTTGTTATAACAATAATTGTATTAATAAGTTAAAAATCAAAGGGGTTCTCCATATCGATAATCGGACTTTTTCGGCATTATACGGCTTATCTTTTCAAGCGTAATAGTCCCTTGAAATTTACACAAAATAAGTATTACTATAGCTGCTGTTACAACAACTTATAAAATGATATAAAAGGTAAGTTATTTAAGAAGGTTTAAACATGTTTTTTTTACATGGATACGTAAATACCCGGGTTTCTTTCACGTGATAGTCTAGCATGCATTCGGCCTATTTATTTGTTACCAACGGGAAATATTCTGAAAAAGTTTATCAAATACTCACATTCACTCCCTGTTTGGGAGATCGATAGTTTATCTCATACCTACACACCAAAATTCCACTGGCATCATAGATAAGCTATATAGACACATGCAGATAGTCCAATCTCAGCCTGTTTTTTTTCCGTGCAAATATGTGTGTGTCGTTCGTCAATGACCAGCACAATAAATGTGTGTGTAATGTAACGGAACTTATTGGACACGTCAATTCGCTCGTACCGTTCTGTTTCCGATTCAGTGCTCGCGAACAAATCCGATTTCCTTTGTGTGTGCGCGGAAATCAGGTTTATTACGAGACCGGGTCGCGACATGACGACGCAAACATATCGGTTAAATTGACAAAAACAGGTTTGTACAGCATTGTTATTGTCGGTGTCGATTATTAGGTTTAAGTTATTTGTTAAGTCGATATCGAGTTTCAGAAAGATTTCTTGTTTATTGTTTAAATATTTGTAGAGTTCAATACTAAACCCAAAAACAAGTAGTTATTATTATTTTTGTTATTGGGTACAAAGAAATAAATATATTAAAGGTAGAATAGTCAGCAAGAAGCTACTGATTGATTAAAGGTTTAAGCTCGATCTAACAATTTTAACTAAGACTGCTTTATTGATAGCTATTATATAAAAGTAAGACAAGTTATTTAATTAAATATCTTGATCAATGGTTTCCTAGGTGATCGTGAATCTCATTGTAGTTGAACGGATTATTTTCTTTTGTGTTTTGGTTAAAGTCATTTTAAATTAATCTCAAGTATTAAACGAAATTATTCTTCACAAATTTAAAACAATAATTTCTGGCTAAAACATCACGTAAGTAAATGTAATAACACACATAACTATCACAATAGGAACGCTGAATAAAACAATCAACAATCACCTAATTGAGCAATTACAACCGACGGAAATAGAAATAACACGTAGAAATGTTATAAAGCAATGAAATTTAATTTATCGTCTAAAACGAGTGTAATCACCGGTTATAACTTATTCAGTATACACTGGCCACGTCCTCACACGCGACGCATATTTCTGATGGTTATTCTGGTGGCCGGGGGGCAATCTGTCGTCATTAGCGGGACCAGACGCTTAAAAATAATTCGTCCCCCACACCAATTGAGTGTTAAAGGACGCGCTCAACAAGTGTATCCTGTGTACAATGTCGGTTTACGGTTATTGATGTAACTACGTAATGCGAATTGAGACTCCCACCTGAGTATCTATGAACTATGACATCGAATTGTTCTAGAAACAATACTTCTTTTTCGCTGTTAGTGATCAAATCTTTAGGTAATAAAATATACCTAAGGTTACTCAGTTATATATTATTAATTTAAAGAGCGTATTCAAGGTATCGTTGTATCCAGTTCGCTCCTGTTGCGTTCCTTTGAAGAGCCCGGAGTCCTCCATATCGCGCTGAGGAAGGCCACCGGGGGGGTTTAAGTGCGGTAAAAATTCCACATAATCCTGTGTCGCTCTCACAGCACTGGGTACCTTTTGAAGGATTCCCCTTCGAAAAAAAAGGTATCGTTATATCCGATTGCCATTGGAGACCAATTTTTGACTGTCAATATCAACTATTATTAAATTAAATTGGTGTAATTAGTTTCGGTTTAACATTGATTAATATGTTGGCAATTAACTACCTGAAACGATAGAGGACTGTGATATTCAATTACAATAAAAAAGCAAGTAAAATTTGTACTTTTATGTAGGGGAACCCTGTCTGCGGTTTATCCTGGAAGTTGGCCTCTTATTTTTGCTTTAAGGAGATTGTCCATAATTAAAATAGCAGTACGTCAATTAAACTCGAAAATTGTATCACGTATGATTAACTTAATTTACACAGTTAATGCGAACCGTCTATATTTCGGTTCCACTGAATAACTTTTCTGAAATGGTTTTTGAGCTAAATTTAATCCTAATTGTTACTTCATTGGGCCATTATTTCATAAGGTTAATAGCTACAGGTATTGTATTTAAATTTAGTCGTAGAATATGTTGAACAAAATACTATTCAATCTTGACACATAATTGTAGACCTCCTTAATTATAGGTAGAGTGGACGAAGGATCTTGTATGGAGTTATGACGCATGTAATATATTGCTCGATTTCTAAAGCAAAGTTCTCGAAGTATGCTAATAAAAGTTGATATTTGGTTAAAAATAGCTCCCCGGCTAATATATTGCACAGGACGTCGACCACCAGCGTATCCTGCTGACATTACGAGGTCACTTCTCTCGCTTCAAACCAATTTCGTCTATATTTCATAAAGTTGGGTCGAAAATAGCATCATGGCGTTGTGAGGGGTTCAGTTATGTGGAAGGCGGTTGACGAACTTTGTCACAAGTTGGCGCCATTCGAGTTTGTGATATTGTGTTGTATGACATTGTGGTAATTTTGAACACATATCGTCGGTTACATATTTCACATCTTA
This sequence comes from Carystus phorcus, assembly GCA_018248895.1. Lineage (NCBI taxonomy): Eukaryota > Metazoa > Arthropoda > Insecta > Lepidoptera > Hesperiidae > Carystus > Carystus phorcus. Next base: position 8,944 of record DWJN01000706.1, read on the forward strand.
CGACATAAAAATAGTATGTTAGCGTTTACTCTATTTATTTCCATTTCACCTTGATGATTAAAAGAACTCAAATTACGTAATTTGGACTATAAAAGACAATCAAGTTCAACACTATATGTACATTTACGTCACAACGGAGGTTACTGGAGTCTTTCTTCAAGTTCGTAAAAAGAACTTGGACTTTTGTTTACACTGATGTAACATCAAACTGGATATAAAATGTATTGTACAGTTTTATTGCTACCGAGATTCTGTTTTATTGCGCAGTGGCTGTTCGTGTAATAATATCGCATCGCGGCATCGGGATCAGGAATGTATCGAATCCACTGTAACGATTATTGAATCCTTGCTCAAATAGAACTTAAAAGTGAGCAAATATGAAAGTGCTTTAATACCGTACACAATTATCCGGATGAAGTGGGAATAGGTAGGCTATAAAGTTGATAAACGTAGGGTAAAAAAGGTTCAGTAATGACTTTCTCTGCGAAAGGCGTTAATTGTGCCTTTTTAAGTGCTCTAGTGACTGGTATCTTTTGTGTCCGAGTATTCGTTGAATTTGTCGTTTTTCGAAATTGTTTTGTTACTACAAGAAACTTAACGTAAAACTTGCGGTAACACTTTTTACGATTTTCCGCATTCTCACTTTATTAGGGTACTCAAATAGAATTACTACTGCAGTAATAATCTCCGCCTTCAATTGAAGATTACACCTAATAAACGCCTCGGTAGAACCGTAAGCTAAATATATCTCGTATTCCTGCATTAATCATTGCGGGAGCTGGTATAAGTGCGATATACGTAATAAAAATACACATATTACATTCAGTTTTTAACAGTTTTGAATATTTTTCTTTCACTCGCATTTCCTTCGTACGAACAAATACCATTCATGGTTTTAAAATGGAGTTTGCCGAGATACTTCTAAATCTTATGTATACTTTATTAAGCGACAATTCTTTGTGTAAACGTAATCGATTTTTTAACAAAGGTAGGTTATCAAAATTTTAATGGAAATCAAGAATGGAAATAGCAATATAAACACTGTTGGTTTTGTTATTGTAATATAAATGATTATTTACGAAACATGACGCCATGAAATTTATTTATCAATTCTTTCATTAGTTACTTACTATCTTTCTTTCATTACGTAGGTAGTTATTTGTGACATGATTTAGCTTGTGTTGGATGTTGATTGTACTTGAGTTTTTTCAAAGGTACCGAATTAACGTTAGCCTTTTACATAGAACTCACGAGTCCGTATTCTCTAAGCATTTAATTTTTATTTACGGTACTTTTAATCGCGTTAGCGACCTCGGTAGGGGCGTACTGTAGCATTCCTCTTCACATTAATAATTATAAATTCACACTTTCGACAACTGTCTGTGTATAGTGAATGTTACATATTTGGGATAACGGTCCGCGAAGAGAACACCTCAGTCAACATCAGTCACTTGGCTGAAATGTAAATATAGTATACATATATTATATGTTAATAGACAAATAATGCCCTTAAATAATTTGAATATATACATAGAGGAGTTGACAATCAAAAAACATATTTTTCATATATACTACATATTTCATACTTTATTTAACTCAACACTCTTTATTAGGTTAACTTTATTGCATATGAATTATTACGAGTAACTTAATTTCAGTAAACTCACAGCGGACCAAAAGGTTAGCGAGGGACGAGTTTTTCTGTCCTACCCAAAACACGTATAAAACTTTTGAACTTAAATTTACCAGTTCTTTTCATTTTCCCAGAAGGAATGCAGCGTTACGAATAAATTTGGTACAACGATGAAAAGTTGCAACGCTTAAATTAATATTTAAGGAACACGAATTGGTATTAGTATGTGAAGCATCCCAATGTGGTTCACCGCAGCTGAAATAGGACAATATGCGGTTGATAAGGATGCCTAGAAGCTTTCATCATTTAACAGCCGGTCGAAAAGTGACTCATAAAGCACATGCCTAGTTATGAAATTTATAGATCTACAGGCAAGGAAATATTAACATTTTGATTTATTTCTAATTGGTGGCAGATAAAATGCTTTTTTTTTAAACATAAGTTTCTTATTGAGTGGAATTGCAAATCGTGAATACGATTTCTTCTAATGTTAAAAAGTTGATAGGTTTAAAGTACAAAGTAATGAAAATATGTGATATTGTTTAAATAGTTAAATAAGTAAATTTCCATTTAGTTTTCTTTAAATTATAGGTGGAATATAGTTAAGTAAGTAATTTTATTAGCGATGTATGTTGACAACTTCCATTAATTTATATGCTATTCAAAATGTGAATAACTAAGAATAGATGTATGATTTCTTCAACATTTCATTGCGACTGAAACGTTAAATTTCTTTTTACAGTCGTCAAGGGTCTTGTGAACTGCGGAAAGTTCCACAATAGACGCAATCACCGGGCTTTCTAAGTTCCGGCTGTTCCAAGACCCAACTTGAACATGTAATGAGATTCTTAGGAATACTTCAGGTCGTAATAACGAATATTTTTATCCTTTGAATACATTTTTTATGTTCATAGCTGTCTAAAGTTGTGGTATAAAGGTAAGTGACCCCTGCCGTTGGTGAATACTCGTAAATCAATGATTACCGTCACGTCGCTGGTTAATGAGGAAAAAAGGAGTAAAAAGATCTAAACAAATTTTGCGAGATGTATTTTAGCGCACAAAACGGGATGAATTCGTCAACTAGGTCTTTAATTTTCGTTTTGATTGTCCTTTTGACTTTCGTTAAATGAGCTGTAAGTTCCTAAGACGAAATAAATAATTTCACTTTGACTTTGACTTCGATTTTTGCAACGGCTAAGAGATTGAATCTATGATTGTTTTTAGTATATTTATCACATTGCACCAATACAGTCGAGGTTAGTTGGTACAGAGGGACCTGACGCCATTGCCCATATTTTGGTCTACATAATAAGCTGAGGATATTAACGTCATAATTAAAAGTGTTTACATAGCAAAATGTATGTATGAGATATTTACATATTCCAAGAATTATAAACTTTATATTTGAATAGATGCAATTCCGACATGAAGTGGCAATCTAATAGAAACAAATCACTAACGTACTTATCTACATATCCTTTATTGTATATAAGTTCGTTACATTCTTAATACATGCTTAAGGTCAAGAATACAAATCTCGTAAGCTGAAGCCATATCGGGTGGCGAAACACGTTAGCTGCTAGGTTAAACAAGAAATACATGTCACACGATAAAGCAAAATCACTGCCAATTCACGTGCATCTTGACATAAGATTAAATTGTATTATATGTGCACATATCTCTAAATATATAATTCTTCTGTGTATATGTCACAGGAGTCCTTCAAAACGGTTGGACCGATGTTAATGATTTTTTTAGATTTACGATTACTTACATTTACAATTCTATTCGTGAGATGTTTTTCTGTTGTAGGAAATTTGGGGAATCCGACTGTCTTTATCATTATATCTTCTGTCATATCCTTTTGAATTTGTTGAGTATAGCTGGATTAATCATACCCACAACTTTTTATATTCAATATTCAACCTTCTAAGTTCTTCAGTCCGTCAGTTCGAGACATGGTACACTACGTCTGCTAATTACTGGTCACCATTAAATTATTTGTCTGCTCCATTGGCCATCGATACCACAATATGAGTGACGAGCTCCCTGCTATTTACTTTGTTAATAGTTAAAACGTTATAAGACAAAAATGTTAAACTGGAATTTGAGTCTTTTAAACTCATAGGGACCACTTCTAGTCCTAGGTGTTCTCTAATTGACGCCATTTCATTCTGACCTTCTGACTCCAGCAGTTCGCTGTTTGTTTTAGGTCATTAGTTTATTTGGGCAGGATATTACTTTTCTCTATAATTGAAACAGTTATCTAACACTATAACCCCCATGAAAATGACATGACTCGCCGTTTACATTGTTTTGCAGTCCTGACCTACATAATAGAACTTTATTTTCCGACATTGTGGCACAAATTCTATTCCACTTGTAACGTATCATAATCGAGTATTATGTTAATTATAATTAAACATCAATTTACTTTCTACAACTATTTTAATGAATGTACGAGTTAACACGAATATAAATTGCTTTGAATATGGCACCGTTTAATAATGACTTGAGTCGTGGCTAAAAGCTGAAATGAATTAAAAGCAAAATCTAATCCCTTAAACGTTTAAACGAGTATTTCTTAGAGCAAAAAGAAGTCGGGAAGCTTTTTTTACCGAATGCTACTGAAGGTAACGGTTACGGCAACTGCGCTGCGGCAATTACCGATAAATGCAACGAATGAGCTGGTTTACTTAAGGAAATGAAATAATTAATTAGATAGTCCAATGGAAGACCATTCCCATTGGTTTTTATTCCGGTTTCCTGACTCAGTGGAAGCAGCCGCAGACGGAATATCAATCGATTATTGTTAGACGTACAGTGCGGCCATTTCCGTTGAAGTGGCATAAAAATGATAATGATAATTAATATAAAGAAACATTCACCGAATCTCACTCACATTACGTTTATGTGTATTCTCCTAAACGGTAGGACAGATTTTGATGATTTTTTGTACGTGTTTAAACGGATTTGAGAATTTAGAGTCGCAATTCAAGCTGATAGAAAATTTAACTATTTGTTTTTGTTATTTGTCTCTGTATACACATTTAAACTAAAAAGACGGTCAGAGTACATCATACGTAAAATAACATCTGACGAGTTCGATACTTAATATGAAATATTTTTTTTGTTAAAATCTTTGACGTTCCCTTTATCATCTGTGAAATGCTTTGGTTCCAACCGTAATAAAACGCAGAAACAATTGTTAATAATGATTTAAAAATGGAATATGTTTTACATCAATAAAATTCTATAACGCAATTATTTTGCTGAGAAATTTGTTACGGTTATAACACTAAAATTACTCTCTAATTGGACTGTTTTACTCATAACCCAGTAGATATTAGTAGTTAGTTGATTCAAATATATTTTTTCTTTATATAAATTTTCGTACTGGAACAGTGTTAGTCCCCAAGCACGTCTCACTGGTTTAATTCAAATTTCCTTACCGAACGGAAGCGCCACCTAGCGGAATATCAACGAGCTATCTGCATCTGGAAATGGCAACCGGAGATACTGCTTCCGATATTCAACTGCTTAAGATGTTCACATTGTCGGACAATATTCGATTAGATTAAACAACGTATTGTTAGATTATACAATCTAACTAAATGCAGTGTATCTATTCTACTTAGATTGTCTAATGAAATACTATACCTAGAATATCTCAGATATTTTAATGATGTGAAAGTGTATACCAACTTGAAGTAATACTGGTTCTCCCTTCCTTTTTAGCCGGCAATGCATTGGCGATGCCTTTGGTGTTATTGATATCGATGGTCGACGATTCATATTTGAGATATATGTACATATAATAAAAGAGCGAAAAGACAATGTGTTTAAGTGGGAAAAATAATTTGATGATTATCTTACTTATTACATTTCTATTATATTGTTCTGAAATGTATTGTATATTATTATAATTACTAACAGAAATAAAACAAGAAAGTACCCACGCACTAAATTCTGAAGTTAAACTGTGGGTTGTCACGGACAATGAAACCATTTCAACACTATCTTTCCAAGACGACTAAACGGTAAAAGTAACACCTATTTTCTGTCTGCTGATTAATGAGGGCTATAGAGAGAAGTCTTACTAATGTATGACTACTGCCTATTTCAATAGATCATTGAAAGCAAGGAACTAAAAGTTAACGAGTGTTATTTGCGCTTTTAATGAGAGGCTGAGAGTTAACATCATAACCGAACCATAGGAGAGAAGCAGGCGGAACGAGTGGAGCCGACGGTATGGAAACGGGACGGGTTCAATGCCCCCGGGCTCCGCTGGCGGCTCCTGAGCGTCGCATAACGATAACTTAGTTGTGTAATTATTGCGTTACGAACATTAATTACAGGGTAAAAGTGACTATGGATATTTTGCTTTTATTAATGTTGTGTAATTTTAGTAGGGATAATATTGTGGGAATACGCAGTTTGCAATTATTTATTATGCTTTTATTACAAGTTGTGAATTCATATGCATAATTTATATTCCTGATACGATAATTGGTGCTTTTATAAAAAAAGGTTTTCCAATTATTATTTTTTATTTTAGGTCTATAGGTATCCCATGAAACGTGAAATCTCCAATGATAAGCAACGGTGAAACTTGTAATGTAGTAGTTTTTTATCAAATCGAATAATGTTTCATCATGTAGGGATTCTTATAACCGATCTTGTCATGGATACATACTCATGATATGTATTTAAACGCTGATATTTCGGCTTAGCTACATGGATCGTGATCACGGCGGATCTTCAGGTCCGGGTTTAGCTGTGACCACGATCCATCCATGACCTTTTCATTTACAATAAATACCTTACACACAGTTTAAACGATTTCAGTCTACTTCATCCTTAACTTATCGTAAGTAAGCTATTATTCAAAGGGCTTATCTATCTTTAGTAGAGACATAATACACCATTGTTTATGAGATTATGAGAAAATAACACAGCATATAAGTCCAAGCATGTAAGTCCGATATGATAATTTCTAATTGCACCGACAATATTATCAACAAGCTGTCCCCATAATTGAAGCATAAGCGTTATGCAAATTATAGGTATGAGTGAAAGGAGGTTAAGCCCAGATGCACGGGCCTTTGAGTTATAACAATACGGTTGTTACTATGCCTTTGGAACTTGATGGTCCACAATGGAGCTCGTGAACAATGCGCCCGTCTCGGTAGTTTCACCAGGATGGAGTTACGTAACAGCGAAATAAAGTACACTATGCAGATATAAAGGGGTTATTATAGTTTTTTTCAATGGCCTCGTTTATGTTGTTATTAACTTGACCCGCATAAATACGATCATGTCTTGTCGTCCACTTTGTAGTAAAGCATCCAGTCCATTTTGTTCCAAGCTTAATGTTTAATATGTAGTAGAATTAATTATTAAAATTGCTTAATGATGTTTACTCCTGTAAGTAACAGGAAACTGCACTAATGCCTTGAAATGTTAAACCGCTGAAAACGAATTGTGAAAAGTCCTTAGAAAGCTATCTAGACTAATATTATAAAGTTGAAGAGTTTGTTTGTTTGAATGCACTAATCTCAAGAACTACTGATTCGAATTGAAAAACTCTTTATGTGTTGGATAGTCCATTTACCGAGGAAGGCTATAGGCTATATAACATATAGCTACGACCATTAGGAGCTGAGCATTGATGAGAAATGTTACAAAAACGGGAGAAATGTTCCAAGGTAATACGAAGTTCGCCGGATCTACTAGTAATAAATAAATAAAGTCAACTTTTCCTTCTCGTGGTGAACCTTTCTGAGTAAATGATAAGGTGGCGCCGCCCGGTTCCTCCTGGTACAGGAAGTTCGGCTCTATACAGTCCAGTTTAACTCCGACTATTTCCCATTCGGTGACAGAAAGTACTTATAACTCATACACACAAAAAGCTAACATTGTAGTGAAACTAATATAGGTAATACACGAAGTATTACGTTTGAATTCAAACCCGTTTCAAAGGTACTACGAGTATAACAAAATACTTCTTATTTCATGTTATCTGATTTTACGTAACATTGCGACTATTAATAGTATAACATTTCTGAAATTCAGATTGTCGCCAGTAATTAACTTGGTTGAGCTTCGTGTTAACGGTAACTTGACCTTCGTAAGACGGAAGGAACCGAAGTGCCGCGTGAGAAGTTCAATATTATTTTACGTTCTATTAAATAACAGAGCAACTATTTACTTCGTAATTAGTTACTTTTTCTTAAGTCGCCTGTACATTATATTACTTTCTATCGTTCTATTCGCATACGGGTAATAAAACTGTGACGTATTGATGTCTATATGTAGAAGATATTTGGGAATATCTTGATTTGATTCTTAGATATTTTGACTGTTTTTCCGTTTGTCTATGTGTTGCCGGTAATCTCAGTAACGGTTTTATTGGTTTTGATGTGGGTTTTCACTGATTTATTGTATTAATGTTTGAGATAAGATTTAATGTTTGTTTCATATTTTAATCGGGTTACAAAAAACGTCCAAAATAGGTTTCTCGTAGCGAAGACAATAGATATAATCATATGTACATAAGAATGACATGTTCTAACTTGTGTATGTATAAACTAACAACCTTACTTAGATAAAATTAAGCTATCGTTAAATTAATTATTACGGCCTCGTACAACGCAACGCATGTTGCATTTCTATGACAAAAGTGTGATAACTACTATAATTAGTATTCTTATAATATGCGAGATGTACGATTGAATAATGATGCTACGGGTCTTTTTTTACGGGATTAGTATATTAAAAAATAAAGAATATTTTCGACAAAAATAATTGAAGCTTATGTTGTATTTACATATTGTAAGGTAATGTTTGACTACAAACCCACACATCATGGTAAGTGGTGATGACAGTCTTGGTTGGTAATCGCACTTATATCGTGACGGTAACTTAGTCTTAGGTTAGTTAGTCTTGAAGACATCCACATTATTATTATAATATTAATACTTGATTATCCTAAACGGTTGGATGGATTATGGAACAATTTTTTATAATTTATGGTATGATTCGAGATTGGATTTAACCGATTTTTTTATATTGCATAATAATATCAGCCGACACCGATAGTTTATACATATTACTGTAACCGCTAGCAATACGAGAGTGGAAACGACACATGCTGAGTGAAACAAGAATGGGCTTTGACAGGTTGTGACCATTATGCCATCGAACGCCCACGTAAATATATCAGGGTGGCTATATATGTAAGCTATTCTGGAATTAAGGGCTTAACATTTTTTTCCGCCATTTAGTGAGAGATTTTGTAACATTACTACAATCTTATTAATATTATAAATGAGAAAGTTTGTGAGGATGTTTGTTAATCTTTCACGAAAAAACTACAGGACGGATTTGAATGAAACTTTACAGTAATATAGATTATACATCAGAATAACACATAGGGTACTTTTTACTGCGGAAAAACTTCTCATTCCCAGTGGAAACTGACTACTACGCGAACGGAGTCACGCGCGCCCGCTATATTATCTATAGGCCTATGATTCTGCGGTACTTAGTTACCGTATTTCTTATGTTAACAATATTGTTACGTTATAATAAAGGGTTTCCACGCGAACGAAGTCGCGGGCGACCACTAGTGTGTCTATAAATAAGAATTTAATAGCTTCAACTCATTATCAGCCCACTGCAAGGTTTATTTTAGGAGGTCTTAAGCGTACTCAATCACGGTGCTCACACGCGGATTGATAGATACCAAACAAATATTTGTTTCCATGTAAACGCCACGGCTACGCGGGAATTGAACTGACCTGGCTCTTGGCAGAGTCCAACCAACTGTACTGTAGTCATCTGTACATTAAACCTAGTACCATGTGAATTAATGTTCGGTACGAATAATGAGGGCCTTAATATCTTTGAATGGCTGTACTTAATTGGAGACGTGACGTCTGTTATGCTGTCCGTGTTTGATACATGGTGCGACGCGCTGGTATTTAGTAACATGTACTTATTCTATATCTTTATATATATCTTTATTTGGTACGTGTAAATGCTTAATATTATTTGATAAAAAAATGGTTTTAGCTACATAAAATCTACGTATACTTCATCTCCGCATCGTATAAATAACAATTAAATTATGACAATAAGTATATTATTATCCGCTAAATAATATATTAGGTGTACTACGATATAGCGTTGTAAGTAACATAATGAAATTCCAATAGTTTGGACTGCTAATTATAAGTAAGCAACGTTGACATTTGGATCCATTTTGCTATAACACCATGCCCATGTAATTCACCTGTCGCGGTTCATTGACATTTAAAAAAATGTGACCTATAAAATTATCGAATACTACAACTTAAGAACCACCTTTACGAAAAGAGTCTTTTATTCTCACAAAGTTAGAATAATAAATAAGCAGAGTGAAAGCGTCCATTATTTTAAGCGAATATCAAAAAATGTATGCTAATAGCAAATGAAAATGTTTAAAATTCGTTGTAAATAGATTTCTATTCTGATAAATGAATGAATATACCATTGTTGTAGTCGTTTATTTCTTCGATTCGAGCATTTATTTAAGACTTTTTGTTATAGAAAGACAAAATTCGAAAACCTATGACTTTTTTAACGCAGACCAAAAGATCTTATGAATAAATTGCAATATGTACTGCCATATGTATTGTACAGGTTCAGAATTTAGGTAACAAAGGTTTGTGTGACTTTATTCATTTATAGTTCTTTGACAATAGATAGTTTTCAACTATTAGTGGCTCAATGTACGGCACGTGTCTTTCTTTATGTCCAGGGGAAATTACAGTTGTTGAGCTGAATGGTAGAAAATCTTATAGTTCACGACTAACGGTGATACTCAACGATTGGTATCTAACGATAACTCATCCATAGCACGATGTAATGACACTTTGTCAACACCGGACATCCGGTCATTGTTTTTGTAACACACATAAAAAAAGAAAAAAGTACGGACGAATTGAGAATCTGCTCCTTTTTTGAAGTCGGTTAAAAATATGTAATACTAAATGTGAACAACATAAATCAGAAAAAATATTAGGAAACGTAGTACTTACGTATACGTCGTTTTGTATAATGCTGTCGAGGGTTTCTGAAGACTGTCGATTGACACTTGTCTATAGAGGCTGTCTATGGGCTGTAATACTTACAATTATGTTACGTGACAAGAAACTATCAGTGCTAAATGATAGATATAATAAATTACTGCGATCGTGAAGACTGCGGCGCCATAATACTTTTATGACGTTCGTGCAATTCAACGACTGGATAATTAAATAGAAATTGCATTCTATTGATTAAATTTGAATCTCGCACATAATTGTCGTAATGAAAGCGTCTGTCTGTATGACGACACGAAGGGTGTTTGAACTTGATGTAAATTGCTGGAATTGTTTTAAATTCATTGGAATATTCTAATAGATAGTGACGAGTTCTTAAATATTGATGATGTATGGTATTTAACCATGCTGGTAAATTATGTGATAAAATAAAGGGTAACATGGTAATTAATTAGAGACGAGAACGTTCGGTATATTTATACTCTATTCGGAAATGTACTTAGACATCCCCTGTTAGGATAAGACATTAAACGTCTCTTAAATTCATAAAATAATACAATTACCATGATATTTTGATTCATTTTTTGGCTCAAAACTAAGAAACATTAAGGTATGAAAATGAGGATTCAAAGACTAAAATACATAGATATACATATGTATATCTCTCATAGTTTGCAGAGAAATCTATCTATCTATCTATCTGAGTTTTCAGCCATAAATTCTTTGCAGGATGGCTACGCTTTGGCGTGAGTATAGGGTTCCCCAAACGAGATGTTTGGAAACCTGAATATATTTCCTGGATTCCAAAACGTTAAGACCATTCAAAATGATGCAAAATAAGGGATGCTGGTCAGTGAAGTTTTAAAGGATTAATGCATTATTCAATACCATCAATATAACACATTAAAACCACATGTTATAGAGAAATGAATAATACGTCATATTTTTACACAGCCCTCGATGTTGTGAGACAGGCGACCTTGTCGTGACAGTAAATAAATCTTGTAGTCAATATTTGTGGAGCTTTTTGTACGGAGATATTGAGACAAACAAATTTAGCTTTTATGTTCTATCTAAAGAAACGTATAAAGTAACATGATATTTCTGAACAAAAAAATGTTACTTATCAAAGCAAATACTTATTTGAATTGGTTTAACTAAAAATAAGTATACCTAAGTAAATAATGAGTGTAATAATTTAATGTGTTTTGAACAAATCTATGTTGGAAGGTTGAGGAGTATTTTTGTATTTAGCTAACAGGTAAGCAACTTCCCCGTTAATATAATGATCGGAATTGCCATACCACTGACGGCAATGACCACTAAATTACATCGAGTATGTAAAAAAACCAAAGTATACAATATTAATTTTAATTCAAAGAAGTCATCGTTTTCGTGTATAATACAAAATTTTATTTTTTGTGAAATGTATAATTTTCCTTTTATGATACGTAGCTACTTGATATTAAAACCAGAATACCTATATATCACGTGGTACTACAGCTGTAGAGGTGTATAAATTCTTGTTATGTTTGGGGGCTCGCATTTGTATGGCCGGTTTATATAAAGCTCTTGAAATAATTACTCCCACGACAGTTCGGCATTAAACAAAATTAGTAATATAGCATCTAATAGCTAGTCACTCTAGTGTATGTATGTATATTAAATTATTATACACGAATCTTACGTCACACAAATAAATTTACGTCAACGTGCATAATGTCTCATTCAGAAAACGAATAATATTTTTGAGTTTCTTTTAAAGGTAAAATATATTCAGTCATACAATAGACCACACGTCACAAATGGTGAACTTTAACCCGTGTTATTTAGACGCCGCGAAAGCGCGTATCGTTGTTAAAACACAAAATGTAAATATACATTTATTTAACATAGACTAAAGTTGAGCCTTTGAAGCGCTTATACCGAGGTGGCTCGCGTCGTTCCTATGCGATCGACAGAGTTAAGCAACTGCGGGCGCGGTCGGTACCTGGATGGGTGACCGCTAG
>DWJN01000707.1:0-21665 GCA_018248895.1 Carystus phorcus
AGACATTATTTTATACCTTTTGTTCCTTATGTTGAGAAGTGACATAAATAAATAAATAAAAAAGATCACAGTGATAAGCCAAGCTCGTGTTTTGGCTGTGAGCTTGACGACCGAAACTTGGCATTATCTCCCTTTTTCCTAGACTGCAAGGCTTAGAAGCCTTTAACGTTACTGATGTCTTACAGGTACGGTGAGCGCTCACCATGATCACCTCTCTGCTCGTCCATACAAATAAGAAACGATAAGGGCTAAACAGAGAGTACAAGATAGTAGTGAAAAAAGGCGTGATTTTATGTATGTATGTGAGAGTTTTCTATCATCCATGTGTATTTCAGGGATGTACGTGATCCGTTGCTTCGGCGTCATGTTTGCGCTGATGATCATTTTCAACCTGCTAGCTGCGTATGGTGACCCTGGGAACTCCACATTCACCCTTGTTGTCATGGGCATTCTCCTACTGGCTATCTTCATCATACTGCTGCTTATTTCCCGTCAACCACAAAACCGGTGAGACTTACTATAACAAGCTATATAGACCATATAAGAGCTGATCCAAGTTCGGTTTAGTTGATTTTATACCCCATTTGGGAACTTACTCATAAAAAACACTTGATATAGTGCGCGGAATGGCGACATTCGAAATTATATCACTTTAAATTTCTCCCAATTCACTTGACATTGACTAACAAAATACATGATATTGTGGAGTTACAATAGTGCCCACAATATCAACGATTGTCGATTAGCCTGTATTAATATCTACTTCGCGTTTACAATAATGTTATATAACAGAAGATGACTGTTGTGTAATTTGTTTGTTTAAAACCTGTTCGTTGTTGAATGTATTTTCAGTGTTGGCCTGATGTACGCTACCCCCGGACTGCCGTTTGTGCCGGCCATTTCGATCCTGATTAACATGTACTTGATTTTCAATCTCTCCATTCTGACCCTGGCGCGCTTTACGGTCTGGATGTCTGTCGGTAAGTTACACTCGTTGTCCTCATAATTGGTAAAACTCTGAGTCACTATAGAGCGCTGTTTTCATATTACAATATAAGTTGTATGAATAGTTAATTGCGGGATAGGCTTTGCGAATAGAAAGTTATAAAGTATTCACAAATTAATAAAAGTTACAGTGAAATAGCATACTTTTCGTACTTTCCCGACGATTCTTCTAACAAATGACGTGTACAACGTAGCGAGTACCAGTCAAAAGAGAAAACGATTTACATTAAAATATTGAAAAGTTATAAAAATGAATACATTTTTTTACCTTCCGATGTGGAAAACATAATAAAACGAAGTTTAAAATCGCTAAGTTATGACTTAATAAGTACAAAAAATATATATGCATACATGATATATCTATAAAAATATTTATGAAAGTAAACTCGCTTCCGCAGTAGCTTATCAGTGGAGAACGATCTAATGACCGAGCGTAGATGGTAATTACCCAGCGAAGCTAGGCGTCCCGGGGTCGATTGCCGGCCAGGGTACACATGACAAATAAGTGTTTGCTCTTAGGTTGTCAACGTTAATTTATATTATATTGACCATGCTACTCGTGACATAGAGAATCTCAACGAGAATGTATGAGTGATGTACATATATGCGTGAACATTTAATAATAGCTCATAATGACTGGTCCTTTTCACCATAGTGTGGTTCGTATAATTAAATGTAGCCAAATTTATCTACAATAATAACAGTTGTTGTTACCCAAACATAAATCTACCGAAATGAATCAGGCAATTCATCGAGATGAATGGTACAAATTTAACAAAATAAATCTCGCTATGGAACCCAGCGTCTAAAAGAAATGAGAAAATGTACCTTTCAGAAAGGCGTAGTTGTAAGATAATTTATTTATTTGGGTATTTATCGTCTGCACGGCCAAATCTCAGTATAAATGTATTATCTCTTAGTTTCCAAATTGGTAATCGTGATTCTCGGCGTTATAAAGTACTGGGATTACAAATCTGTTTATTCCAGATTAACTTTTTAAGCATTTTCTGCAAGATTTGTCACAGTGACTCATTGGCTAGGCTCATACCCTGATTAACAATGAGTAATATGATTATTGTAAAGATTCTGACGGGTCTCTAGCCTGTCACCTCTCAGTAAGTGTGACCTATGTGCGAAGGTTCGATTCAAAGAAATAAATTATCAGGTCTTAATTATTTCTGATCTCTTGAATGTAGCTGTCCACACCAGTTGCAACCGACGGAATCAATTTCTCCCGAGTGAAATGTCCTCTCGTATATTGCAATAGTTAAAGGTCCGACCCGCGAACGACTATTACATAAAAAAATCAACACATTAGAATATGAAACCTCACTTAAAGTTATTATACTTATTATATATATAAGTAATTATACTTATTGCACAATCAAAGTAACTTTTTTAATTTAACATAGATATTCTATAATTTGCCTTTCATATTAGCATTTTTGCTTTCTTCATCCTTTCTTATGCAGTTTTCTAAAATGTTGAAATGTTTCAGGACTGATCATGTATTTCAAGTATGGCATCAAGAACTCGACCCTGGAGACGAATCCACCGCAGCCCCGCGTGCCCACGCCCCCGCCGCCGCATCCCCTCGACCGCACCACCATTCCCCCCGCCCCAACTACCCAGCCTCGTCCCGACCGCAACATCTTCCAGGGAGACGTGCAACTGGAGGGGCATGATCCGTAAGTTATCCAAATTTGATATCATATAAACGTCAATGTAGAATAAAAAAAATATTTTCATGTTTTTAATTTTTTTTTTTTATATTGTATACCGCCTATTTGTCATGGCAATATTATAAGATTACTAGCGTATTCGACAAGTGACTTCCTGCAACATATTCTAAAGTCGACCTGGACACACGCAAAAAAATTTATCATAATCCGAATGGTTTAGGAGTTCAGTGGCATGGACACGAACAGAAGAATTATATATATTTTATTGGAATCTTTTCAGTTTCTCTGATCCTCTACTGGCTTGGCATGTCGCTGATCTACAGCCTGTTCAATCGACCTCTCGCGGCATCACCAACACTGGATTTATGCAAGTTGAATCTCGGTAAGCCACTTCTACTCGTACATAATACTAATGCAGTTACGCCCTGACGCGATTACGTCCTGAACTTGACTTGGCCTTAATTTCGTGGACTTAATTTATTTTCTACAGTAAACATACAAATGTACCTCCCAGTATACATTTTATTGGTTTTCAGCTACGACGCTCGTACTAACAGCACCACGTCGCATGCTTCCAGCCGCCCGCCATGGGCCTATCCGGACAACACGTACGATATGTGGGATGATTAAGCGATACAACACATTGCAACAAGTAATCACCATCATCTTTGTTTGATCATACATTTAATCATAATCATAATTAAATATCGATCTCCATGATATCATTACATTGGACAGACTAGTACAGATTTTTTGTTACTATTCGATGAGTCTACAGCACCACTAAGCGCATGGAAGGGAAACTAAATTCTGTAGCTAATCCTATGTCATTATAAGAATTAGACAAGCACGATCAAGGGGTAAAATTGTAATTGCCTGTCTAATGTATTTATATTATAGAAATCATATTAATGTAAGCACAAATAGTTATCTCTTGGTGTCTGTAATCGAAAAATATTTAATCCTATGAAATAAGTGTCATAGTATTTATAATAAATTAAACTAATACGTGAGTTAGTAGAAATATAAAAACATATAAAAACTTGTTCGGCTATCATTCATTGGGATACGACAATTTGGTTAGAAACAATAGTAGTAAAGAACATTTTAAGTTCGGCATTCGTAGATCTGCGGTGATGGTGCAAAACTGAATAAACTTATATTTCCATCATAATTAACCCCATAACATAAAATTTTGAAACACAAAGTATTATAACCCTCAAAGTTGCACCTCAGAAAAACATTATCAAATAAAGTCATTTCTTTACATACATTTAATCGTAAAAGTAAATCGTAAAATGCACAAAGCCTGAGTATTATTTTTGTATGAATTTCGAAAATTTAGATTAAATCCAGACATATCTTACGAATTTCTGATACAATCTTATATATTTTGATTATCGACTGTGTCCCTATTAAAATATAATTTTGATAAATACATGGACTAAATAAATTGTATTTTTATGTATGTTATCAAAAATTATTTATTTATAATGTTGACTCGTTACTTGTTTCGAATTATTTTTATAAATATATACAGATTATATAATTATTATTACTTTACAACTAAAAATAGTAGATATATAAAATCTTTTTAGCATATTTTGAGGGAAAAGATAACACAATAATAGTTTGAATCTTCTGAAAATAAAATCCTCTTTGATGAAATCCCACCAAAATATATTTTTAACTTATGTTAAATCTTCTACTTGTGTCATAATGTAAATATATAAACTATCCTATTTTTAACTTAGGCTAGGAAAATTTCGCCTAATCTTCTAGTTATAATTACTTAGCCAATAAGCTAGTACTTATTGTATTCTATATTTTGTTTATAAAGTTATGAACATAATAGAGCTACATAAGTAGCAAAAAGTATTTAAGGTGTAATATATTTTCTGTTTATTATGTATATCAGCTTACTCGATTATAATATCTGACCATTCAAATGACATTACAAGACCGATAATTACCGTAGAGGTATTGCAGCTATACACGTAACAATTAATATTACTCGCATTGACATCCCCGCATTGTGTAGGAAATTGCAGACGACTTATTTCACCAGTAAAATATAATATTTTAATATAACATGTTAGAACAGAGAGATAAGATTACTATACACTACTGCACTACACTCACATACTACTTATTGTAAACTTCATTTGTAAGATAAAAAAGCTTGACTAATGATTGCTCGTTGTGGAAATATCAAGTTTCTGAGCAATAAGAATCTAAGTTAAGCTACGGAATAAATGGACGAAACGTATTTATATCTGGACAAACGTTGCTTTGTGAACATTTCATGAGCTCTTTCCACCCAGTAATGCCAAGCTAAAAATATATGTACACATTATTATAAATGTTGCGCTTGCCTTGAAAACTATTATGTAGGCATCAATCGACGTCAGAAGTTTCAAAGATATATATATCAGAAACATATAACACACAAAAACAATTTTAAGAGGTTTTTTAACAAATCTGTAGGTTTCGAATTTGCTCTCTTCTTTCACTGTTTTATAGACTGCATGTAAAAACTGCAAAATGTGATATTTTAGGTAATATTCAACTTTTGTAATTTAAGAGATACTTACCTTCTATTAAAGGTATATAAAGTCTGTTCTAAAGATTTCAAGATGATTCGTAGTTCTAAAACTTTTGATAAAATATTTTCAAAAATATCCTTAATATAGCATTCTTATAAAAACATCGTGATGTTAACTTCTAATTTAGAGATCCCAGACTTAAATGACATGATTTCTAATCTGCAAATAATTTTATATAAGTAGAGTCAAATCATCGTTTACGAAGTACATTTTTAATATTTAAAAAAGCACAAAGTTTATAGCTTAAAATTATGGAAATTATAAGCTAGAATATCGCTATCGAACTGCTATTTTAAAGTCCTGATACATATCTCCGAGCTTCTCCTTTCTTACTTTTCTACTGTTATTTAAAAACGTTAAAGATTTCTTCAAAAATAATTTCTGACTTAACTTTTGAGACGATGACTTTGGATGAAATATTGAATAATCGGATAGTAATGTTGTTGTTACTTTATGAATAACGAGTAAAATAATTGTTGGCTTCTCTGTGAGAGCAGCAAGTAGGTAAGCTGGACTCCTCGCGGAGCAATTGTTTATAGTACGAGTAAGTGTTGGATATTGAAGTCGTTGCTAGCAAAGCGTTATTGAATTGCAAATGCTTAATGTGGTCACTCGTGGAGCGACTCGCACGAGTGACGAAGGACAATCCTCATCGGACTGATACTAGAAACCCGAATAAGAAGTTGAATAATATTCTCGTAGCGTATAAGTGTTAGCATGTTTTTGTGTAGATAAGTGTTAGGGTGTTATATTTGAAGTAGATAATCATTTTAGTTATTATTATTCGTTTTGTAATATTTTATGAAAGATACAACGCAAGAAACCTCATTAATTTACTGATTAGAATGCAAGCAGCACACAGCTGTATTGTAGTAACTAATTGCTGTGTATTAGTCAAGTTTAATGACGATTAAATTCGTAAACCTTAGGTTAATTACACTCAGTCTAGATAACGTAAGGCGTGCGTATCTGATAGAAAATCAAAAACAGAGCCATACTTTATCATCCAATTTTATATTTGGCACGCTCATACCGCATTATATGCTATTTAGTACGTTTATGGCATTTCCTGGTTAAATTAATTGTAATTTGTAGTAGTGTATTAATATACTAATATATAAAGATATTAACTAACCTATTAATCTCTATACTAGTTGGGTAAGATGGTTACAAATCTCTGTCTATATTTGAAGACGTAATAGCCATTAATGCTGATGAGCTTTATACACTTCTAAATTGCTTGGTAATTTTGATTTTATTGTTCAATGAGTACGTTTATTTTTTATGTTTTATTAAAATTTATCAAAGATTATATTGTATGGATGTCTTACCCTTGACACTTGTAAGTGTTGTTTCGAATGTTATTTACTGTCTATATAGATTTAAGGATAATGTAAATATATACGGAATAAGTTATAATTATAAGTTTGGTAGATTAATATCTAGAATAACAGTATGTTATCATTGTGACTAATAAATTGTAGGATATCAATGGCATTATAATATTCTAAATTAATTTTATCGTGCATATGTATGTGCGTTTGTAGTTCATGTCAGGAAATATGTCATGTTAAAAGGTATACTTACGTTCCTATAATTTTAACTTAGTCAAGGGAGACTGGGGTACAGCTGTTAGAGTATTGGTATTTTTTTCAATTTACTTACTTACGCCACGTGCAAGTATAGAGTCACTTATATAATCGCTCTCATACTTGCTTACTTACTCTTACTATTTTTATTTAACAAATGTCCTCGGCTGTACACGGTACTTCGATTTTAAGTTATTGAATACTTTGTTATATTTGTAACTATTATTTGGGATAATTGTATGTTTATCGCTGAATATTTTTTCATATGAATCGTAAACAATGCTTTCAACGGGTAACAGTATGTTTAGTTATTTTTAATGTGCGGTGCAACAAAAGTTAATGTACGTTCGGGTTCGAATCATCGAACGTTGTTTAAATATGCGACTGTAGCACGACTATGCCACTATTTCTGTACCTACGTTTAATCTCGAGTAAGATTCATGTAAATAAACAAATAAATACCTTAGTTTATGGCGGCGTTGATCAACAGCAATCCTTGGTAATCATTGATAAAATCCATATTTTATTTATGTGTAGCCCTTTCGAATGTTTCAAGTAGTGATATTGAATAATTTTAAACAGATATTTATTTTAACTCGATCCTACGGAAGCCACAACTCATACTGTGTAGTCTACGACAATATTCTCATCGCTTTAGAGCGAATAAAATGAGGATGATGAATCTTTGGTGATGATTTTCGCAATGTAAATTCAATTTGTTCTGTTGTCGAGTTAATATTGACAGAAGTCAATACTTTAAAACGCCCCGAAGACCATAATTAAACAAGGTCCCGGTTATTGAATGACAACTATTCTAGTTACAAAAGTAAATGGCCTATTCAATTAGAAATGTTTCTTAATTGACATTATTGTCATCGAGTAAGATGTAGTCAACCGTCTTTAGACGATGTAAACAGCTACAGCCATCATTCAATAAGCGGGATCTTGTTTAGTTATGATTTTCGGAGCGTTTTTCAATAATGTCAATATAGAAAAACGCTCAATTGCTGCAAATTACCCAGAGGTGAAACTAAATATTTGCATCTGAACTGATTTAAAAGTATACATTTTACACCTTTTTGGATTAGTACTAACAGCATTTCAGATCTGCAGTTGTTTCACCGCTAACATGTGTTAATGTTATTAGATATAAGACATATGTAATCCCACACGTAATTCATCTTCTTATATAATATATTGTAGGCACAAAGGGCGCATCGAAAGTATAGCATCGACTATAAATGAGCATTTGAATATAGACGATGCACTGACTTCGAAAACTACGTAATTATAAAAATAGTCAATCCTTACATGCATGTCACACAAACAGATACTACGAAGTTAACTGATAAAATCAACATTTATAACATTGATTGACTTTGCCTTACAACGTTGCATGTGTATAAATACGTACGTATTATAAATTTAGTGATTATCTTCAGGTATAATTTACTAACAGACTCCCAAGTGCTTTATTAACCGGAAATTATTATTTTTTTTGTTTTAATGTTTTTAATACTAACTTTAACATGTACAAACTAACATCCATCTTGCTCTACTAACCAAAACATCGTAAATAAACTAACGTTAACTCTGGGTTACAAAAACAGCAATATCTTTTACCTTATTTCTTAATTTTATTAATATTCGTCTCTTCTCTGTAAACGATTTCATAATTTTTGGATGTTTGTTGTACCGCGTTGTCAATTTGGTCGCCACCCTGGCCGGCCAAAGAGACATACGAGATATAGGTACGTCATCATTGCATACGTACATTGCATACGTCATCGTTACTCCCATACTTTTTTCTGATAACATTACAGCGGAAATGTTGCATTTCAGATGCGCATGCGCTTCTAAATATCACATTATGCTAATAAGCTGTGCTGTGCGTTGTGCCCGCCATATTTTTTGTATTCACTTCCCACTTTTCAGTCTTGCGCCCCTGTAGTCTTCGCAAACAGCTACTAGAACCCCACCACAGCTTAAAGTAAAAGTTGGCAAGTACTAGACGATGTTCACTATTCACAAATAGTACTACAACGTCATGCTGCGTTGTGGCAACCACAAAAATATGTCTTCGCGATATACTTAGTTGTGTTAAAATGTGTCTGCGATATACTGTTACGATGTAGCCCGTATCATCCACACGTGAATATAAAACGTGAAAAAACTATGAGTTCTCATACAAATTTTCATCGACGTTAGCGTTGATTTTATGTGGTATGTGGGCATTATTATCAAGTAATCATTTTGCATTTGAATGATTTAATTGAAAACTAAAAAATTACTAACAAGGTTATATGAAACGAATTGGCAAGGTTAGGACAAGAAATGCGAGGTTCAATTTGATTTCACACAGTGTGTAGTAATATTTTTTATTTAACTCAGTTTGCTCGAACCAAAAAACGCTTAAATTAAATATAAAACAAGCTTTTATTTCTGGACATTAAGTACTCACAGCAGAAAACCTTCCGATGCGCCCAGTGTGTCAGTAGCGCATTTATATACTTAATTAAGAATCGCGTCCCTGACGCCTGTTAGTATGTAAGTGACTATTCATATAACCTACCTATCTTTGTAACCAATTTAAAACGACCAACACGGTCTGTGTTAACATCTTCAGAACATGTTCTATTTTTCGCTGTTATAGTACCGAATCATAGCAGCGTCGGAGTTTCGGCGTATAGAGTGCACTGTAAATAATAGGGCTATTGTAAGCGATTGCAAACTTCGATGAAAACTATGGCTCAGTTCAGCGAACGAATATCAGATAAATGATCTTGCATATATTTTTGCCAATCTCCACACTAACACTTGCTTAGTATTGTTGCGAATAATTAAAAAAAAAGTTGTTAGTATGTAGATAGCGAAACGTAATCGGGAAAGATCAACTAATACTTGTTTTGTAGTGTACTTGAGGTTGCTATACTTATTAACGTAGCCTTACTAATGAGGATAAATGGAATATGACTTATGTATTACAAATACCTACGTATCTGTAGACTGCATTATTTAGTAAACGTTCAGCAACTTAGCAATCACAAAACGATATAAATACCCAAATTAATATAGACACCAGAACAGAACTGTTCAAATGATAGCCAGTTTAGAAATGCAATCATTGCCAATATGGCTTTAAAGGAAATACATTCATGGACAAAATTAGAGGAACGCGTATAAAAGGGCGCATACATTTAAATTACATGAAATTAGACAATTATTGGTTACAATTTTGTTTATTTAGTTGAATTTTATTTTATTTATAATTTTAAAAGTTGGAAAAACGATAAACCAAATTACAAAAAATTACTTTAAAAAGAAAAACCTCTTTTTTAAAGACAGCAACTTTTCATTCAAATCATTTTATTTTTTCAAAATTGTATTATTCTAAGAGAATAGCTATCATCACTACTTAATGTTGCCGCCTCTTGCTCTTCGGACTGCTTGCAGTCTCCTAAATTGTATTAAATAACTTTTATTATTAAGTCTCGTGAATTATATTAACACAATGATCATTAACTATTGAATAGTAGTACCGACTAAATGCTGGCGTTTCCTTTTGCCACAACTTGGCTATGCGAAATAATAATGTAGCTTACACAAACACACAAAAACCGCACACGTCGCAGCATACGCATACGTTTTACCATTTTGACATCTGTTCTAAAATGAGGGCCCTTCACTATGTTCTCTGACAAGTTAGCGGTCACAGTGAATAAACAAAATGTCATATTTTATCACATTTGTTTTGCGACAAATAATCTGTTCTGTTTATTTCAAAAGATGAACCTCATGATGATTTTAATAAATCGACCTATGCAATAGATTACATTAAGAATTGTTTTCATAAACACCATAACAAATTTACTGTCTGTACAGCAGTGTAATTCTAAAGACTGCAAACAAAAACATCCTAAGAATAACTGGATAATTCGAGAGTTCGACAGTTTTAAAAAATTTACATACCTGTACTAAGTCTTTAATGATATTACTTGCAACTAACTTTATGTGTACAGTACGATTTAATCTTGTGGTTGTGAGGACGGACCCTCACTGGTGCTCACTGTGAGAATGCCTCCTCACAACACCTCGCCCGCCTCCTACACATAACATCGATATCGAAAATTACTTACTATGTAGTTCACTGAATATGTAAGCCAAAATTTGGCGTTAATAATATAGTTTTACAAATACAAGATTTTCACATTCAGGAAAATTACTACATTAGCAATTAGATTCGAAAAGTATTTGTAAAAATCAACTTCGAAAAATATGATTAAACACAAAATTTTCTTGTCCAATTATTCTCTGCACTTGATAAGAACCAATACCGTTAGCACTTCGAAGATTTGGCAAGAAATGTGATGAAAATTCTGTCATTGGACAATGTAATTGTCCCAAAGGACTGTTTTCTGCCATCGAATATTTAAAATTTCAAAAACCGCACTTTTATAAACCGATGCAAAATTAGTTACAATGGTTAGTAGTTTACAAGCTGTCAGCGGTATCTCCGTTATATCTACTAGCCATTTTGCGCGCTTTTGTACTTGAATTACATTAAATACAGCTACCACTCCTATATAAATAAATTTAAAAATTCATACATTTCTACATGAATGACATGTGACACATATCGGGGTATAATATTTTAAAACAATATTATATTGGAAATATCATACTTGGTGCGTATTGTAATTGTGTTGTGAAAATAATTGACTTAACGTTACTCTACGTGCAGAAATCATACGCCGAAAGGGATGTTAGAAATAAAGGATGTGGACCAATAAGGATTTTTGAACCTGCTATGATTCGGAACTATTTTTATGATGTAGAAGCGATTCTAGATCCTAAGTTTGGAACTGTAATAGAATGTTTATTAAAGGAATTTGTGTTTTATTTTAGCATTACCTTACCCGATAAGATTAGTATAAACCCGTGAGAATGGTTAATTGCGTTCACATTCAAATAGATTGATCTATTATAATAAAAAACAGCCTACACTCATTACAACATAATAATGTTGAGATATCCAGGTTTGTAATATTTTATCGATATACAATTTTAGACATTTTTAATGTACCTATCATTTATTACAAGGCTGTCTGTCACAATTCGCTTATTTATATATTTATACATAATTGTATAGAAATTATGCAATGCCTTCCATAATATACGCTAAATGAACATGCAGCGTCCCACAAAACTTGTAAACCAAAATAATCGTATTTCCAATATTATCATAAAAAGTCACTCCTTTGCTATGAACAATCTGAAAGCACAGCAATGTAGGTTATAACAACAGTGCAATATAAAAAAGTACTATTTTTCAAATATTCTACTTGTAATCAGGCTTTGTTGTGTGAGAGTCGAGGCATTACACAAACAAAACCAAAATAAAGTCGGTAAAAATAAATAAAACACAGTTTGATTACCATAATTTTATTTCAAGTCTTCATCATACCAAATTAATTCTATCTCACTTTCTCATCCTCTCTAACATTGAAGTACACATCGAGAACAAGTATTAATCCGATATATACATTTTTTCAAAATGTAATACGTAAGTGTAGGTCTATTATGATCAAATTGACACGATATATACTTTAAAAGATACATGGTGTTCAAAGATACAAACATTTACATTAACATTTAATTAAGAGCAGGTTTTTCGACACTCGATCATATGATTAACTGTTCAAAAGCATATTTAGTAAAAAATAAATTTATCAATGTTCAGTTAGCAATCGGTCATACCAAATATAATTATTATGTCAACATACTGTAGCGAAATATTTATGTATATTTAAATGAGTTAAAAAGAACAGCGAATTACACAAATTTACATTAAGTGCGTCTCCATAACTATTTAACATTTACATCATATATGATCATACAAAAATAGATTTCCCTGCATAGTTTTTACTTATACAAAAGTAGTTGTAATTACTACGGTACGAAGCACAACAAAAGATGGATAAACATAGACTAAACATTGTTAATTTGTTTTAAAGTAGATTCTGTAGTAAAGTCAACCATGAAACTTTTGCTTCGTAACAATAGTATACAAAGTATCGTTTATACGCCATGTCCGCAATTATACTATAAAAATCTATGTTAATTCAACGTTTTGTCGACAATTGAAAAACCTGCCCGGATATATTTTATAACAGATATTTTATCATTACTACTAATAGTTAATCTAATCATAAATTAATAACACATTTTAATACTTGTAGCACACGTGGGCGTCGAATGTATTCAAGTAAGAGTTGTGAGACAAAAATTCAATAAGTACATAATAATATCGGAATTTAGTTTTACCGACGAGCAACAGCAACCCTCAACGTGCAATCCTCACTGAAACAGCGTGGTGGGACATGCTCGTACACGTTCTCATGAGGTGGGAGGTATGTCCATGCCAATAATGAGTTGACACCACACCATTCGAGAAAGAAATACACATCCATTACACACATAATGCAAAATGACGTACAAAAATTAATCCGTCATCTACATAGAACGCAGTCAGTTTGTGATAACTTTAGTTCTGCACGAGCTAATCGGGCGAGGTGATATTTAGACGATTGTCAGAATGCTAGTTCATATTATGTCTAGGATTATCAAGTATAAACAAATGTTTTATTTATAACCATAATTATTACTGATACAACAATGTAGGCACGTGTTCATCAAAATGCCACTTGATATTCGTAGGCACTCAATTATAATAATATTCTAAATCATTCTATTTGTACCAGTTCCTATTCTAGTCTTTGGAAAGAGGTGTATATTATTACTTTACCTAAAAAGCCTAAACCTTCCCCTGTACCTGACTATCAGATATAGGAATATCCATTATTCCATTTCTATTCAAAATTCCAGACCGTTTAGTCCATCAACAACTCCAACCTAGCCACATTTAATATGTGTATATATTTACATATGTATATATGTATATTTAACCATATTCATTAAATGTATGTAAATATGTGTTTTCTTACATTAAAATCGTGTGTCCCACCGACTAGTCCAACTTTTCTCAATTAACTTATCCGGTAGACATCGCTATTTATCAATGAGACCGTGTTTTGTTAAATTATAGTATACTATTTCACGTTTTGCAATTTCCTATATGTGCACAATAAAGTATAATTGAAATGCATAATATATAAAGTAAAGCACGTTATAAAAAAGTAATAATATCATATTAATTGTTCGTCACTTTAAAAAGACGAGGTAAATGAGCAAAGGATTAAATAACGTGAACAATTAAGCCGCCCTGAAATCATCACCAGTGATGGTCCGATTAACGTTCAGATGTAATATTGCAGTCGTGGAATGTATATCGCTGAGGATTACTGTGGCTCACTGTTGCGTTACATTGTTGCGTTACAATTGTGCGTATTGTTGTGTGTGTGTCTTTGTGTTGGCGTGTTTGTTTGTGTGTGTGTACTCTCTTGTTTACATTACGAAATATTCCAACGCCCCGTGTACCGTATTTAGTAATAAATAGTAATATTACCATACAATACAAATCACGTTTACCATTTCAATTTAACCATCTACTAGTACGCATAATCATAAAGAGACCTCTATTACACATACGTTAAGAATAATCCTAATAACATCAAACTTATTAATTCATTATTATTGAGGATAGTAAATTACATCAAATTTCAAACGCAGCTCAAAACCTGTCTAAAAATATAGGATTAGTATTAAACCGACCATGGGATTTCAATTTATCGTAATTATTTGTTAAAGAATCTTGGAGTCAAATTGTTGTATATATGATATAATAAATTCCTTGTATGACATCTAGTTATAAAAATTATTGTCTTTCAAGAATATTTGATGATGTATATACAATAAAGATATAAAAAATAGACGTTGAATGAATATAATATGAAGAGACGTATCCTGTATCGAAATATCCATAGATTTACATGCTTGAAATGCAATGCATACCTATTTAACCACACTTAAGAACACGACGTAATAATAAAGGTAATTGAATTAAGCGGAGGTGCGACAACTATTAACTGCTCCGAATGGTCTAGCAGCGGACAAGTAAGATTTTAAATTGTACCCCTTTGTCCTACGAAGTCATAGCGGTAATGAATGAATTTTTGTTTGAAACGAAAACTGCTGCATCGAAAATGATAGTCAGAGTTGCAAGAATGCGGTGCCGTTTTGCAGCAGTTTTCTGTCAAATGTCACACTGATATCATATTCGGTATTTGAAATAATATTTGTGCATGTTATCAAGGTAGCCAGGGTATATAGATCCTTCGCAAGTTTGCTACAACTTCATGAACCCTTTAAACTTCATTTACTTCATTTAAATTTTTAATACTAGACTAAGAACTTAGGTAACAATTATTTTTCAATTCACATTTAAAGAAAATAGCCGTTAGTACTTAGCGCAATATAGTGTAAATATTATCCATACATCGGCTAAGAAAATCCCATGGTCAATCATCGCTATAATAAAAATTTATTCAGTACTTATAGGTATGAGTTAAACATTTATAAAAAAAGGAGATAAAAGTAGGAAGTGAGCCACGTCGTTACATATGAATCATGCAACCACAATACAACACAATAGTATTAAACATTACAAGTGGAATCGAAACAAAAATATGCAAAAACAACTATTGAGCGTACATATCTCAATCATAAAATATCATAACGCTCTTATTTCACAACCGTCTCGTAAGTTCAACTCTCGCTCGAAACGTCATCAACTGATCTATATCTTATAAATACACTGAATCAAACCGTCGATTACCTTCATAAATTCCAATACAAAATCATTTAAATGTAAATTATTTAGCTAAGTAAAGTACATAATGTTCACTTAGAATTGTAGCATAACAACATTATCTTCCATCAAGAGGTTCAATGACCATTTACAAGAAATAAAAATTGACAAATTTGTTTCATGTTGTGTCCCGCTAGTGGCGTTCGTGGTGCGTTAAATCTCAATATTACACAACTGCTAGTTCACTATACAATCCAGTGTATTTACATTGCACAAATCAGCACTAAACACGCGACTAAATTGATAATGCTTAATTAAAGTGACACGACCGACCTGGTTGCGCTATTGGCAATAACTTGGGATTGATAATATTTTACAATACTTTACAATATTATAATAGACATTATTGCTACCGTGTTAGGTGCCACGATGTAAGGGGTTCGTTCATATTTCTCCAGTAGGAAGAATACGATTAATAAATTCATAAGTACTTCCATCGGTCATAATAACCGCAGAAGTAATAGTTCAACTGCAATTTCGTTTATTAATAAATCAAGGATCATCAATTCATCATCATCATCATCATCATCAATTATTTTTCCTATGTTGTATTCATAGGTTGTGATATTTAAATGTATAAATAATAATAGTTTCCCTATATTTTCCGAAGATTTTTCTGATCATTTTTATTACAAAAATGAAGAAAATGCAACATATTCAACGAAAAATATTTCATCGTTTATGAACCTAATAGTTTCTGTAACACAATGTAAAGTTGAAAAATGTCACGAATCTACATACATAAAAAATGCGAAAATCCTTTTTCTCCATCCTAATATTTATCACAATTTATGCTTTCATCTAATTTATTTGCAGCCTTCTAGTTAGCTTCGTAATGACGTTAAACAAACAAACGTGTTTGGATCGGTTATATAATACGCGGACCACAGACATATTTCTAAAGGTATATTGCTTACCCACTCTGTAGACACAGTATTTGACAATTGGAAATAATTTATCTAATGTATCAACCAACGCGGCAACATGACGCCATAGCATCAATTGGAATACTCAGCACACATCACTGCAGTCGAACTCGAGACAAAGCGGAACAGAACCAAGATAGTTAATTACGATTACGTCTAAACATAAGTTAAAGCCCTTTCATTTGACACCTCACACGCAGCCGTTACAAGTTATTATTCATATCCAGTAGAGGGCGCCCCATACTAAATTTAGTGTAACGTCACATAACCTTAACTAGCACGATCAAGACGCTTCTAACGATATCCCACACACGCGTGCTGAAATCACAATCCTCCTTTTCGCTTTAAGTCCATTACAAATGAAGATATGTAAGTATTTACGAAGACGATTTTATTTCGCTTCTAACAAATACGCTTATTCCACAACCGTTAACATAATACGATACAAACTTTTGCTAAACGTACAATTTGGTTGCAAAGGGTCATCCATAAATTACGCCATACGGATTTCATGATTTTTAACCCCCCCCCCCCTGCCATTGGTTGACCTGGTCATACTAAGTATATTTACTATTTACTGTTTATTTTTGCTAAACACCGTCCACTTATAAGACCCGCCTTCCTAGTGTGGCTTCCTATTTTCAATTTTACGTCTAGAAAACATTATTGAATTCAAACCCCCCTTTTAACGTGTGACGTAATTTACAGTTAGCCGAAAAGGAATCGTCAATCAATACAATTTACCGTCATTCGGTGGTATCCGGGTTGTTGGCGGTGTCGGTGTGTGTAGGTTCCTGCCCCTCGTCCCTCTCCTCTATGGGCCCGTGCTCGTTGCGCAGACTGGCGCCCTCGCATTCACCCGTCGGCCGCAACACGAGGTACATCAACAGATCCGACAGTGATATTATACCTATCACCTTGTCGTCGCCGTCCACCACGACTAAACGATGCACCTGCCGAACCAAATGAAACAGGATTTATTTATTTGATGAATAATGAATAAATAAATAAAATATATATATTGTAAGGAAACACCAAATGAAAACACACATACATAGAGCCATACACACGCGCGCATCCAGATACATACATATACAGACACTCGTATACCGTCACACTAACTCACACTTACACACACACACACACACTTTTAGCAGTAAATAATTATTGATTCATGACTAGTATAATAGTAATTAGTGATTATAATTGTTGTATCACAATTTGCACCAGTGATTTTATAGCCACTACATTTCCGATGGCTTAGTAGTTGGACTTTCGAAAAGTATTTGTAAAAACCAACATCGAATAATTTTGTTTGATTTTGAATAGATTTATAGCTTAAAAGTGGTGTTTTTCCTACAATTACATAAACACCATTAAACAAAATACTTAAAGCTAACTTTGTCTAATCTAATGACGTCCAGAATTTAATGAATATACAGAATTTTAAAAAATAATTACCTACACAGAAACATTAATGTAAATTATTTTTTAAATTAAGCTAATTGAGTAGAGGTTCTCAAATCACAATGGCCGTAAGTGGTCACATCGAAAAATAAAACAAGACATTAATTAAATTGCTTAATATATGTAAAAGATACTTATGTTGCAATGCGTAGGTTTTATTTACGTAAATAAATGCATTCCTACAAATTCATTCAAACTATTGTATAAACGTGAATTAAAAACCAGAGGACAGGTCTTCGGTCGAAATTCGACCTTAATTAATGTATCAAAAGTTTGCTTCGCATTGTTACTATGAACGTAAACAGTAAAACTAATTTTTTTCGACAAGTGTTCCTAATTGTTTATGTAATTTAGCTTTCTGCTTTCTTCTGCGTGTTTTTTCTCCTCCTACATCATAAAAAGGATATAAATAAATATATAGATATTGTTAACGTGTCTGTTGTTACCTCAGCGCGTACAATCCTCTCCATTACTTCGTACAGAGTCTCGTCTAGGTTACACTTCTGGACGCCTTCGAACCATTCGTTACGGTGTTCATTGGCTTTCTTCAGCGAAACATCCAGGTTGTTGTAAGTC
Source organism: Carystus phorcus (assembly GCA_018248895.1). Classification (NCBI taxonomy): domain Eukaryota; kingdom Metazoa; phylum Arthropoda; class Insecta; order Lepidoptera; family Hesperiidae; genus Carystus; species Carystus phorcus. The sequence continues at coordinate 18,679 of DWJN01000707.1, forward strand.
TTCTCTGCTGCCAAATTCTGCGTGGGGTTACAAATAATACATCGTCAAATAATAAAAGATGTCACGAATAACATAAATAATCTGGACATTTTTGATCATTGTAGAGAGTTAACCATTAACTAAAGCTGACATGTTTACAGTACTCACGTAAATATAACGATATTATATGGTAAAAAAATTTTTGATAGGTGACAGAGTGAACGACAATTACAAAAAATATCAAGCTATATTAGTAATATTAGTAGAAATAAATAACGATCTCTTTCACACTCCTATAGAATAGCCGCGTGTTACGCCATCATGTACCCTTATTAAAATAATAAGACAACTACATAAGCTCTATATGTGAAATTGTATAAGTCATATTTCATTAATCGACCTATCGGCCGGTTTTTGTAAGGCTGATCAACGAAAAAGTTAAGAAATTCACTGTCTAATCTATTGTCAAACATCAATTGGGTTGCAGAAAGCCTGATTATTCAGAAATTATTCGCTAATCAACGTTTCAGAAACTCGAATTGAATTCATAGAACTTTCACGTTAATATGCGTGTTATATGAACGAAATTTTGACAAGCCTTTCAGAAACCGGGGGTAAATCTATCATTTATAAATAACAAAATCCTCCTAATTTCCTTTTCCTCAATATTATTTTATACATCAAAGTTGAAAAATGTTTTTTTTTAAGTTTGTATTTGTAGGATGGTAAACTATACTTAAATATGCGCTAACAAATTAAATATAACTTGATGGTACATGAACAGTTTATTAATGACTTGATTAATTGTCTTAGTATCTAGAAAGAATATATTAACGCGTTTTATGCAAAATAAATCTAAGTATGCCACAACACGATCGGCCCTTCTTTACATTATAGAATAACAAACTATTTTTGCATCTATAAAAACATTTAATATAGAAAAAGTATTATTACACAAGATTTATAATATTGTTTGCAGAATATTAATTTACAAAATAATCATCAATCCATTTTTTATATAATTATTTATTTAAAAACAATATAGGTAGGTACGTTTTAGAATGACAAATAAAAAAAATGCGGAAACGGAAACGACAAGAATTCGGCGAACATATTAAAAATAAAAACAAAAATTGTGTACGTTGTCATTTTAAATTGGTTAAAAAAAAGCAGATATCTTTGAATAAACAATGAATATTTGACATTTATACAAGCGAAGAATTAAGATTACAAGCGACTTTATAAATATAACTAGGTACATTTTTAAGTTAGTATTAGTCTACTTTGAGACAATTCGCAATATTATTCTTAGGTCATTAGTATTTTTTTTGGTATATACATACGTCATCATCAAGGTAAGTTGTCGATGCCTGCCTTTGACCCATTATTGGCCTACTGTTGAGTACAGGTCTGGCCTCATTACTGAGGAGGTCTAGAGCCTATTCTATCATGTTGTTCCAGAACGATTTGGTGCAGGGATTAGTGGCCAATACAAGTGTGGGAAGTTTTTATGTCGCCTGAAGATCACCAAAATGACTTGAAGACTGTTATTTATCAAGACAACCGAAACCGAAGGGTTAACGTGTCCTCCGAAGCACGGAAACGTTCAAGAAATTTTTGCCACTAACGCTCACACAGGTACCGGCCGCGCCTGCAGTTGCTTAACTCTGTCGATCGTATAGGATCGACGCGAGCCGCCGGACTATAAGCGCTTCGATTTGTCTGATATTAACTTCATAACAATAGATTTCCTCAATGTAACACCTGACACTATTAACTGTAGTATATTTGTTACATACCTAGTATAAAGCTTGTATTGAATGTCCAGAGCGTCGTCCCGGGGGCAACACCTATTGCATTCACCAACTGGAGCCGGCATGTAACACACCTCGACCACTCCTTAAAACAAAAAATCATTAACTCGTTCTCCTGGAGGTTGGGTTATTGTTTTTCACAAAAAACCAAGAGACGAGCTACTTAACGGTAAGTGGTCAACGTCACCCATGACCATTAGCAACACCAATGACAATCACTAATTCGTTACCGGCCAAGTGAAAAGAAAGAAAGAGGGTACTGACTCTCAGCTCCCAGTCGTACATGTCGCAGTTGACGGCTGACTCCAACAAAAGGATGTTAGATTCTGACCAAGCTTCATAGGAAGATAAATAAAATGGCCAATAGTGTTAAGTTCGCCCAAGAGGTATCTGTTTCGGATATAATTCCTGGCCAGGGTAGATATTTAAGTGACAGGTATTTTGTTTTCAATACGTGGGTGTTAAGGGTGTGTTATTTTTGTTGTCCATCCCACACCGTGTCTATTACGGGGCTACGATGTAAGACCGTAAGTGTTTATCGATGGTTATACATAATCACCATGCATTGTTTACAATGATGGATGGGTGACCGCTTTAGCGTCGGGCCTATATATTATTGTAGATAACAGTCGTTTAACCAGGTCAGAGTCCTACTGACGGCATGACCTTCCGACACTAGGGTTGGCTAACCTCTCCACCAATCCACATTGGAGCAGTTTGTGGAGTATGCTCAAGGCCTCCTCAATAAATGTGGGGAGACCCGCGCACTGTAGTACCATTAACAAGTTGAGGCCATGTAGCTGTACCATTATGAAAAGGTATTTGTCATTCAATGTAATATAATCCTAAGTCGGCGAGAAACATTAAATTAACCACTGCCTCTCTTCTATACTGAGTAATACAGACATACAAGAAACAGCTAATAATGCCTGAGGCAAATAAAGTGTATGATCCTAACCTTGGAACGTGATTGCTATACGAATGTACTTGTTTGTGCTCTTCACCTTTTCTATATTAATTAATGATTCTACACCTTGTCAGCAAATCAAAATGTTTTGAATAAGTACTGATGAATACATGACATTCACAAAATTATCATCGTAGAAACATTTTAAAAATATATTTATTCAAAACTAAACAAACAAAGTGACAGACATGAGTTTTTACGTTAGGAATTACGCAATTACTAAGAAC
>DWJN01000708.1:0-21657 GCA_018248895.1 Carystus phorcus
ACGTTCAGCGAGGACATGCACGCGGACTTCTGGCTGCCGTTGAACGCGCCGCAGGAGTCGTCGTCGGTGTCCGACGCTTCAGATGAGAGTATTTAATATAGCACTATATATCAAATACAAGTAACCATTCTCGCTACACTTCGAAAATATGTATAATCAGGATAAATTTTACACATCCGGCATAAACCACATCTATTATCTTATTTGAACTGTTAAAATATTAGTGAATCTGATGAATAGGGCGGTATTGAAATTTTATATTTATAAAGTGAAATAAACATTTACATCAGTATAATATTGACAATGGTTTAGGAGTATAACTTACCATACTAGTTGGTCCCACAACCATTTTTACCGGCGATTGTGATCACCACTTTACCAAAAGTCCTTACAACCTGCTAAACCTTCATTAATAATACAGCAAAATTAAAAAGAAATCCTTTGCCTTCAGTTATATTTTTATTTTCCTGTTGTTAGCCGAGTTCCCAAAGCGTGTTAACCTATACCTGATCCATCGTCGTCGTTGTTGACAGGCGAGAGCGTCATGTTCCTGTTCCTCCCCTGCACCTTGACGAGGTCGAGCTCGCGGCAGAAGTTGGGTATGACCTCGTCGATGTGGCGGCCGATCACCTCCGCGTGCGTCTTGCCGAACGTGAGCATCGCGAAGTGCTGGTTGCACGCCGTGATCACCCCGCCCTCGTCCACCACCAGCAGACCGCTCACGTTGTACGTCACCTCAACATTCACAACAAACACATATTCCAGTCGAATGCAACACTTATATTTTCACCATTGTAGATTTTCTTAACAGAATCAACTTGGATAACAGTTAGTTTTTTGTCGTGTTCAAATGAGCTGTTGATTTGAACAAAAAGTACATAACTTCGTATCTTACCGGAGCACTGCAGTTTTAAACGATTTTAAATATTTGTTGTGTTATAAATGTATGTTAAACCTTAAAAAAAATTAACAGCTCAATTATCTGTGCCCTCTGGGAGACAGAGTAGGGATGACCCCCGCAGTAGCAATATTGTTTGTTACAAGAAAAAATTGATAAGTTTTTTATGAATTTACAACTGGCAATGTTTACAAACAAAACAGCTGAACAAAAACTTACTCTAACATTGACTTCAAACACGGCTCTGTCCTTATTGCCCTTCATAGCTGACCAAGGTGTGGTGTCCTTGCTGTCTGGTTTTGATATCCACAGACATAGCGGAAAGCATCCGCCGTCTAGTGTACGTCCTGAAATGAAGCCATTCAGGTCCATACTATATAGGTACGAGTCTAGCATGTGTGGATACATATGTATATAATATGTACATTGACATTATTAATTAAACTGTAACATAATTATTGACTGCATATATTTTAATATTATAGTCGTAGCTTTTTACCAGTCAAAAGGGCTTTTAGGACAATAGATAAAATCATTGTAATAGAATCTTAACATAACTTAACCTCATATACAGATACATTTATTCAATCTTTAGTTTCCTAGGATAAGTAATACTTTTATCTGCCCTTACCAGTTGGAAAGTCTTGATGAACAAAATTTGATCATACCATATATTAATTTAGCCATAGGCTTCAAACGAATTTGTTCTTCACTGCTCACTTAGCCCGCCTATTGCCTATATTTTCAACCAGCTAATATACTGAGCTATATTAATCACTCTTGTTGGTTAACAAATTTACAGCCTATTGCTTGACTTTCAGTTTTTGTATAGGCCAAGACCAAAGCACACCTAAAATTTGTGTCATTAGTTACAAATAAGGGATTTTTATCATATTAAACTAACCCGTCGCCTTCTGTTTGGCCACGTTCTTGGGTATCGGGGCGTCATAAGCGGGTAGCTGTATGGAAGGTATGAGCGAGGCTATGGGCAGCCCCACCAGCTTGTCCGCCGACTCCGCCTGGAACAACATCGCGGCGTCTCCTCCCTCGCAAGACATCACCATGCCGGAGTCAGCGCCCACGGTTAACTAGAAACGAGCATAAACATATGTCAGAAAAATTTTACATCTTAATTTTTCTCCATTTCTTTTCGTCAGTATAAGTTATTACTTGACTTATCTTACGTAACGATGATAGCAAAGATGTAGTCTTACAACATAGGGAATCCGCCGTCCGGAAACGTTGTAGTTGTTGAATGTATGAAGTAATAAGTATAAAGCCATTAGTCAAGCATTAATTAGTATTCGGGAAAAAGAAGTTCCTAAGGGTTATCTCCATATGGATAAGTTTATGCTGAAATATGTTCATGAACAAAATATAAATTAACACATAAAAACCTTGAACATCGAAAAATACCAATGTTTGTTAAATAAAAAAGTATTATAAAAAAAAATTATAAATCTTTGGGTCAACTCACAATGGTCATGTCTACTAAGCGATGTGATCTTGGGTTTGATTCCCAGTTGCTTTAATATTTGAAGGGCTTAACTTATTGAATTTTGTGTTGTCACTAAGAGAACCTATTACCAGACCGCCTGAAAATTTTAATATTCCACACAAACTGGTACAGTTGCAATAAAATATTAATAACTATTGATTCTCACCACAACATTTTTGCAGCTGACAGGTTCGGCCACTACCAAGCAAGGTCCGTCATTGTCTAATTGCCGTATCCAGAGTGACACTTGTACACTTCCTCCATCTTTTGACAAAAGTTCCACAACCTGAAATATACACCAATATTGTCATCAATACTTTGAAGATTGCCAAATACTGCATATGGCTGGAGGCTTGATCCAAAATTTTTTTTTTGTTGGTTAGCAAAGAATCTTGATGCCTTTGGTGTTACTGGTGTTTATAAATGATAGTGACTGACTGTTTACCATCCAATGGATCGTTACATTAATTTGTTGGTAAGTCACAAAAAAATATTTCAGATAATTAATGTATATATATATATATGTATGTCAATCAATGTCTTGTTGGAAAAGAAATGCAAACATAAACTATACAAGTTGTAAATCTTATATATTCTCATTCAACCAAGAATAAAAAAGTTATATCCACATATAAATACTGATTTTTTGGTGATATGAAAACAAAACCATCCTAAAATGATAACAACAAATAATAATAAAAACTGTTAAGTCAATATGTTATACAGCCTATATATAAGACAAAAGTGTAATAAATATTTAGACATATTTCAATATAATGGTTAATATAATTCAATATTGGATGACATTGTAGGATAAAATTTATTTCTAGATTACTGTACTTACTTTTCCACTTAATAATACAACCATTCCATCTTCTGAAGCGTCTCCTTCTTCTGGCTCATGTAGGCTAAAGGTCTTACAACTTCTGTTCCTCAGGAGATCAGGGAACCGGAGACTACAGAGCTCCCCAGATGAGTAGCCCAGAAGAGAACAAGCCTTGTTATTCACTATCAAAATCTGTAAAACATTGTTTAGAATACTAAACCAATCCAATCCAAAGCTAGTTTCTGTTTGGTGTAGGGCCTCACAAAAGAATTACTATTAGGCCTTTATATTTCTGTGAAGTCTGCCTGGTTGGCTGCAACCCTTTTGGGATTTGCGTTAATTGACAAACTAGTCATATTAGAGGCTGGAGATTTTAGAGCCAGTATTTTTTTTTGTCCGTTCCTTCTTGGTTTTGCAACACATAACTGACATCTTTAGTGTTACAGAAATTCATGGATGACTTTGACTATTTAATATCTGCATCGTCTGCTCATTTATTATCTAGTTACATAAAAAAATTATACATTTTAGTTTGTCCAAATTTTCTGTAGATATGCAAGTAAATACATACCTTACATGAATTAGGTTCTATAGTAAAAACGGCCTTGCTTGGGTTAATAACCTGCTGCAAGCGGTCTGTCTGTGACTGTGCAGGGGAGCCAGACACATCACCCGCTGCTAGTGTTGTGTTGAATCTAAGACCATTGGGACCATCCACTGAAGATAAAAAAAGTTTTGAGTTAGATTTTAGATAGTTCTGCATTTGTTAAGTAACTACTAGTGTGGTGCTTTGTGTTTCATTCAGCAAGATGAAGTAGCCATTACAGGGATTTATTTCTTTAATAAGTTTATTTACCTCTAGCCAGTCATTTTTTGGTGTGACAGTTACCTGTTCTGAAATCAGGATTTAATCAAAATAAATAATGTAGTATTCACCTCTTACTAAATCCACATTCTGTTTCACTTTTGTTGGGGTCTGCAGTTCCATTTTAATGGGTCTAATGTTACGTTTCAATCGTGGAAAGCTCTGGTTGCCCTCAAAGGAGCAATCTGTATACACATTTTGCAATTTAGGGTGTACTTTGACAGTCCTTAAAAGTAATAATATTTATTGAAGTAATTGCATACACTTTTGTTCATTAATTATAAGAAATTTATATTGCTTGATTAAGATAAAATTACCACTTAAGAGATAGATAAAATATAAGTTTAAACAAAAGTAGATATTAAACAAGATATGGTCATAATAAAGGTTGCTCTTAAATCTTAATTGCTTTAGAAATTTTCATTTACCTGCATTTATTATCAACTTCCAGCAATTTAATAGGCGTGAAAAAGTTTCGGTTTTCATTTGATACAGTAGCAAAATTAAGTGTCGATTTCTGGAAAACGAAACCATATTTTTTAAATCATATCTATTCACTTCGTGTAGCGCGAAACATAATAATATTATGAATGGAATCTTACAGGTTTTGGCGTCAAATTGAGATGTTCTGGAGAATACACATCTAAAAATCTCCCTAATCTCGGTTTCACGGGGGTAGTGTTGGGCGTTTCGTCCACTGCGTTCCTTCTGTGTACAAAACAACAATATTTATATCACTTTTCAAACGTTTGCAACGCCACTAAAATGTTCCACAGCAGCTTTATGATTTATTTACATCCAAAGTAGTTATTTTTGAAGGAAAATCAATACATTACAGCGCGCAAGTTCAAATGTCCACTATCGTTGCTTATGATAAATAACCAAGATCATACTACCTGTTGAAACTCAACATTATAATTATATCAGTATTATAGAATTTGAGCTGTAAAATAAATTAAAGTTAAAGATAGTATTAACAATTCGTTCAGCACAATATCTCAATCTCTTTTTTTCAAATTTTCAATTCAAACAAAAGACAAAAACCGAAATCAGCTGTCAGTTGGCCGTCAGGGTCATGCGTTTTGATGCTGCAAAATAATTGTTGTCAAATACAAATTAAATTTATTATAAAGATTGTTCAATAATGCATATTTATATTATGCTCTTCCTTTAGTGGGATTTTAATTATTTATTTATTTCAACATAATTAAATGTTACGACTAGAGACATCTATATTACTATTACTAAACTATAGATAATAAAGTATATCGCAGGCTTTGCCCGTTTCAACGGCCTCGATTTGAAGGTTACAATTTACTATGCTGTGATTAATAGCCATTAATGTTTCGTGTAAGAGACAGAGGGCGTCTTTAGAACAAAAAATAAATAAAAACTATTCAACGTATTATTAATCAACAAATTCCAAAACATTAATACAAAATCTTAATTGATAATATGTATCAGTGACATAAACAAAAATGTTAAGTAAAAAAAAGTAAAAAAAAAAATATTTTACGAGAAGTCAAAGACTTTTTCATGTATACACAAAGCAGAATGTAAGGAGCTTTTATTCTAAATCTAACCTTTGAGGAACGTTCACAAAATAAACCCGAGGCAAAGCACTTACATGTAGGCGTGAGAATGCGACTCGGAAAACAGCAATACGCATAGAGCAGTCGAAGAAAACATAAAATAAAGCATTTTATCATTTGATTTAGAACGCGCTGTCGCAATAAAGTGTCCATATAAACGGAGGAATGTTTGATTTACAGCCCTGACGCTGTTTTCACCTTGAACAAGGAGTTTAGAAGATAGTCATAACCTGATTTAACATATTCCATACCATGTATAAATACGGTTTATCATTTCTATCATTAAATTATTAGGGTTTCGGTGCATAACTTCTCGGTCTGTTATTTTAACTGGATCCGGCGGCTTGGATCTATCCTAAGAGATCGACCCAGTTAAGGAACTGCGGACGTGATCTGTAGGTGAATAGCTAGTGGTAATAAATTCTTAAGCATTCCCATGCTTCGGAGGGCACTTGCGTTGGTCACAGTTGTTATCGTTTAATGACAGTTGTTAAGCCATGTCAGACACCTTCGGGTTGTACCTATCAAATCTTCCAACACATAGGTTGACCTTTACTCCTCTACCAATGCACCATTAGAGCAATGTGGTCGAGAACGCTCTAGATCTCCACAGTGAATACGAAGAAATAATCGTAGCCTGTAGTAGGCCAATAACGTGTTGAGGGCAGAAGCTATATTATATTAAGGTTAAAATATATGTATCTCTTTTATTACCGTACTATTATTTCAGTAGTTTTCTTGGATTCGTTGTTTCCTTTATTTCTCATTCCGTTAATACCAAATGTTATTCTGGTATTAAGACAAAAACATGAACCTGCAGACATCAATAACGTTCTATTACGAGTTTGTTCATCGTGCGGCTTAGTGTCCTTGTAGACAACAAAGCCTACGTTGTCCACGTTTCTTTGGATCAAGTTAGTATTTTGAAAAAAGTATTGTAGGTGTGTTAATAATTGCTTTCTTCATTACCACATCGTAATTCTGATGTAGAAATGTATTTGCAAGTGAATTCAAGTAGTTATTATTATAGCAGCTACCAGTATGTATGGGTCAATATAATTATTGATTAAATAATCTCTCAGAAACGCAGTCAAAAGCGAAGTGAACCAAATTTATTTAAATTAATTTTAAAAAGTACTCCAGTAGTTCACTAGAATGACCAGACTGGTAATTTTTGAGACGGCGACGACGATGCTAAACCACAAGGCACCGCAACCTAACTTCGGTGACTGCTCCCCGCGGACTTTGACACACGAACTTGTTGCTACAGTACTGACAAATGTGGATAAAAATGTATAATTTAACATTTAATAGGGATTTTATAGTAGTTGTCATTTAAATTGTTTTCAACAATCTTTAGATACCTGTAACTTAGTTAAGAGTTTAATATAGCTATTTTCAATCTTTTATCTATTTAACTGACTTTATAACATATTGTGTATTAAAATAATACATAATTATATATCGATATATTCCGTATTACCTTCTCTGCCTTTGTTTGTATTTACATTAATAAAATCTTACGTAAATTGTTATTTTTTAAAGTAGATCTAACTTTTTTATATTATTTTTGGACTCACTTTGTATTATTTTTATTTTATCTACGGCATCTAGCCACCCGCAATACAGGGAGTACTAGTGTGGGGCTATGAGTGTGTAGCTTTACTTACTTGGAATTTCAATATTATCTCTAGCAAAGAACAATTTATTTAATAAAAGTAGTAAATTAATATCCTTCCCTCCATATAACGGATATAAATAAATTTTATTGATTCTCAATTTGTTTGGTTATATCATTTCAATGTCTGTTTGTGTAATACAATATAAGTATATTACTATGTTTTACAAATATTTATACGTGAATAAATGTACTGTTGACCAAGAGTACTTTAAGCACAGTAACACAGCATCAAAAACAATGTTAGGTCTACAGCTATTCTATTCTATAGAAAATTTACCGTTTGACCGAGTTGTACTCTTCATTTTATTGCATTTACTCACGGGATGTCGGCAGCTATCAGCGATGCGGGCGCAATAAAAGCCAAGATAGTGTTCTCTTACTTTTGAAATAAAGGCTTAAGGAAGGGAACCATCAGTGTTTCCCTGTATTGACAACAAGAAGCGGATTTTCCCGAAAGCCTCGCCTGTGCCATTAGTTTTCCGCGTCGGTTAAAAAGATTTGCCTCCGCGTCCGTCTTTTTCGAATTATTGACTCACGCAAAATATTCCGTTGAAACGACAAAATGCGACCCATCTCACGTTTACCTGCGTTTGATTAAATTTGTTTAGTGCACGTATCTAATTTAGATGTTTGTGATCGTAGCTTTCTATTCAATTTCATTTAGACCAGTATAGATATATATCGAGAAGGATTGCGTCTAATATGAGAATACCGTAATATTTTTGTACCTATCATTTCAATTTTCACTTCTTTGGCATAGAATATTCAACACGTTGACAAAAATAAAGTCGGTTGATGGTAAAAAAAAACTTTGACAAATATTAGGGAATAAATTAATTTAAAGCGTTATTTTTTAATGATCTTGTAGCGTAGGATAGGTCATTCAAAATTATTGTAAAGTGAAAATGATTTTTCGATTTAGGAACCCGTTGTGTAATATTGATCCTTAAAGTGCTAAAATAATTGGATACATATAAAAATTAAGACAATAATATACCTATATATGTATGTATATGAATCGGAAAAAACCTGGATGATACGATCTTTTATCATTTGTATTGCATTTCTTTGCAAAATATGTGGGCAGGAACTTAAAGATTTAAAGAGAACTGTAAGAATCGCTCAATAAGCTTAGATAAACTAATTCTGTTTGAGATTCGTCACGGAAATATATTGCTTGTCCGCGGGCCCATTTCGGCCCTCCATAACCGGAGATTTTCTTTAGCATATAAGTGCTACGATTCAATGCGATCGTAAAGTTTTCTTTATCAACTTGTCAGAATTAATTGTTTTATGTATTTTTCCTCTATCTAACCTAAATCATGGGAAAATTTCGATGTAGGTATAATTAAAAACTCTTTACAATCCGTCCTGAACTTTATGAAGTTAGGCATTGATATTTAACTGTCATGTAAATGACTAAGTAGGTGTACGTAAACATAGTCATTTATCCTTATACAACGTTTATTTTATCAAGAACGTAGGCGTTTAAATGACGTTGCAATATATTTAGATTATCTATAATGTGTGATAAACATGATTTAGGGCATAATCTCAATCGATCACTAGCAGAAATGGCTAAACTATGTACATTAAGAGTCAAAACAGTTTAGAGGTTATTTCTCCGTTTTAACATCGATTTTGAACAATCACATTACTATTTAATAATGCGAGATTTCTGCACGAAATATTTGTACATGATTAAATATATTTAAAAATATTTTTAGTAATATAATAGAACACTCACACATGACGCGGACACACAAACACGCATGTACCCACGTACACGCAGGCACGCATAACACATACAAACACATAAAATTCAACATCTTAAAAAATGTTAATCTTACCTTTTCTTCTTTTGTAAAAAATATTGTTATTAGGGAAGGCACTGACTCCTATGATACTCCTATGATCCATAAGACCCCTGTGACATGATTGTAATAATTGTAATGAGTAATGAGTTGCGTTAACATTTTTGTTATTATTAGTTTGGAATGGGCAAATACTCGTAACAAACACGTTCAATTAAAGCATACGGCAAGAAGTATGTGCACGTAGCCGGTTCATTGGCATGAAATGTCAGATAGTCGGCAGCACGTATGTGGGTTTGCAATAACATGCCACAACGAGTCGCAGCAATGCTATACTTGCGGCGCTATGCGAGCGCCGGCTGTTCAAATTCTGGCATATTTCCCGTGCTTTAATATATGAGATGCAAGAGCAATTGTTGGTACGTTTATAGTAATTCAAATAACTAATATACATTGAAATTGGACACCGTAAGTTAGTGGCCGCTTTCTTGCACTAGTTATACGAAAAACAGAATCGGAATTATAGTGAAACTATTTCCCTGACATGTTTACTTGATATTATTGTAAGAAAAGAATTTTATCTGAAGACTAATGGATTCAGAGGACGTTTCGGTGCAACACAAAAACATTTTCTATCGCATCGAATAGTGAATCTAAACCATTCTCGAATAAATTATCATTATCATGAATAACTTAAACACGCATAAACAAAAGATTGTCAGAGCTGTTTAAGAGTATCATTTACATGAACAGAAAAATTTCAGGGTAAATGCTTACTTTTTACCTCTTCTTCAAACAAGAAGGTTCTTAATTCGTTCTTAATTCTATGTTTTTTATGTGTGTCACTTCATAATTTTTACTGGGTGCACCAATTTGGATTTTTTTTTATTTAAAAGCTGGTGATTGCCGTGTGTTCCCCTATATAAAGCATCGAGCGATATCTCACGAGTAGTTATACGAGTTATGAGATAGATAATGCGCATTTACTTGATGCGTATTACATCGGAATTGGAATGGAATGGAAAGTAAAATAAAAATAATGTTCGCGATTTGTACTCGACTTACGTTAACTGACTCGACGTTTAAGTAATCGCTCACGAAGCCAATTAGCCGACAGATTATCATTATATTAATATCGACATCATTAATGTGTTCTCTCAAAGTTATTATCGTATTATTCAAAGCTAAACATCAAATGATCAGATTTGTGTCATGTTTTTGAGAATCTCACAGATAATCCAGAGAAGACAAAGGAAATATATAACCCAACCAGAATTCAATATTTGCTAAATGCTCAAAACATAGTATATTATTTGCTTGTAAGATTTATTCACTCGTATAAAATCTGTACTAAACCGTCCAAGTTGGCAACGTTCATATTAGTATGAAACATACTTTTAAGGAGAAATCTAAGCCGTAAAGCCCCTCTGGTCGAAATATAAGTAAATGCGTCAAACCTAAAGCGGCTTATTGGCTGAAGATAGAAAAGTTAAAAGGACTTCATATAAATGCTTCAGTAAATACAGCTAAGTAAATTTAGTAGCATCTGGTTGTTTGATGGTAGTGATTTATTATATTTGGTAAAACAAATAAGGCTTAGATAACTAAGTTTATAATATGATTAATGTCTCCGTGTATCAATCGCGTTGTGTCAGTATCCGAATTAAAAAGTCCAGGCTTCCAATCCCAGCGGAGACAGTTAGTATGATATATTCTCGAGTTGTATTTGATAGTGATATCATGTTTGTATTGTCCGTTTCAATCGAATCACAGTGAATCTAAGGGCGGGATTATGAATGTTGAGTATTTATGATAGATGAATAGCGTGATAGTAAATGGTCGTCATTAAAAATCTGTTTAAAGTAGTACGTATGTGTAACTTTGAGAAAGTCCTTGTACTGATCGATTGCAGCTATACCCATCAGATTTATTTCGATGTGATTATATTCGACTTATTTTTCACCAAATTAAAAGTATTTCAATCAATCTATCTATTTTCTTTGATAATAAAAATTATTCCCATTCAAAATTTCCCATAGTCTTATGACATACATTGGCAAATGAAATAACACATGAGATAGACTAAACAACGATAAGAGCCTCTTTATTTCCCCATTGTACAATTTTATACAATAAGTTGTCATCAAAAGTTCCGTGGTCACATATATTTGTATCGCCAACACTTTAAACATGTATAGATTTTTAATCTATTCTTAATACAAAGAACAGCTTCAGTCTGGCGGAAAATAAGCATCTTGTAAACTACATAGATGACACAATGAGGTTATTAATAAATATTTTAGTATGATACCAGAAACTTAGAATATAACATATTTATACAATGTAACAAAACTAGTTTCAGTTGTTATTTAATTGGTTTATTGTGCAAAGATTCCAGAAGCTAAAGTACCTTCAGAACAAATCTTCAGTCAAAGAGTTCTTTAAGTGTGCTTTTAGCGGAAGAAAGCTTAGCTTTTGCGCGCAGCATGCTTGAGTATTTTTATTTACACCAATGCATTATTCCTAGCATCACTTTGTTACAACCAGTTGGATCGTTTGTGCTTCAGTTCATGTTTTTATAAAACTATTTTAACACGTATTTTAAAAGACTTTCTATTCTATTATTAATGACCCATTATTTAATGCTAATGTTTTAGTAGCTGTGAAATAAGATGTATTGCTTACGTATTTCTATGTTATTACCATAATTAGTTATTTTTATTATGTTATACAACTGCAATTTTTTTATTATTTAACACGTATATGAACTGCTTACGATATTTGTGCTTTATTTCTTATACAAATTATATGTATTATGAAGTTTATTCTTTCTCCGTAATTTTGGTGTGTTTAAATATATACTAGAATTTATTGTTTTGTGAATAATATCGAATCGTTAAGCTATTTCCATATGTATTTATCCCTCACGACATAAGAAGGTCCATTCCACATTGGATTCACGTAGGCATAGTGATGTGTTTTCTATATTTTCTCATTCCTGAGAAGATACGTGTGCTCTGCATCGTATCTCTTATGGTTTGACTTTGAGGTGCTCGAAACTTTTTAATTGTTAAAAAATATAAATTATATAAATAAAATAGTTCAAAATCATTGTCTTCTATGTTTGTTAACCTTATACTTACTTTTTTATTTGGTAGCTTGCGATAATCTAAAGTTATTAAAAAATCACTAAACCTAATAATATGTTTATGAATATACTAGCTGATATCCGCGTAGTCCTCCTTAGAAATATTAGACTTTCAACTCTTGCAAGTATTTTAAAATTTCAAGTAAATCGACCTACATCCACCATTACACTAATACAAGCTCCCAAGAAATTTCTAAAATGCATTCATAATGAGGAGCCACTCTACTTGTTCAGGCTGTGCGTTGTCTGTCAGTCAATAACCGCTGGCGTTTTATTAATTGGCTTATATAATATTATTATAATACCAAAGATTTTAAAGTAAATCTAACATAAAACTTTGATCCAAGTATCAGGAGGTTTTACAAGATAGTATTCGTTATGTCGGAAAAATGTACCAGCTACGTCGCTACGATTGCCAAGTGAGGAATAATAGATCGAAAAATAAAATCCGAAAATAATCCGAATGATAGTGACCCTGAAGCTTTTGTACCTAACAACCCCACATAATAATAAGTTCCATTCTTATACCACTCAATCAATTCAGCGATAATTTCTAAAGGAACGAAATTTTTTATTTTAATAAAAAACTTTTATGACGAAGTCATGACGTCCACTAAACATCGATGCTCAATGGTCACCATTGTTTGTGGACATTCATAACTTTAAATATATTAATGGCTAATGGGGCTGCTTATTACTCCATACCGCAACTTTAACGCGTTAACAAATTATACAAACCGTTTTATAATAATGATTTCTTGTTTTCATTAGTTTCATCTTATAAGGTTTAAATTTTACTGTAGTTAACATTATTTACCACAGCCTGTTACCTATCAAATATTGTTGCATATGACGTATCTTATTCGAACAAACGTAATAAATATATCATATAAAGTAAAACGAGTGAGTAAAGTCAAACGTAAAATCGATCCTGTACTACGTACTCATAATCAAACTTTGAAAAAGATCATCAAAATAAGTTAGGATGGGCAAAGTAACGGTAATAGCATAAGATGAAGCTTCTTAAACGTTCCATAATTAAATCTGTCGTAATATTATTAAACACGTCTACGAATCATCTCCTGCGGCGATGGGGTCCGTCGTTAAGGAGGTTCGGTACGGTGCGCGGCCGAATGGCTAAAGTTTGCAACGAGTCCATTATAAATCAACGACGCCTTCCAGGCATATCCTGAGGGACGGGACGTCTCCCGCCGAGCCTCCGAACTTCAACTTTCCCTCCTTAATGTCTCAACAATTAAGATAAAAAGAAAGAAGAGCCTAAATTAAAGGTGGTTAAAAGATAACGAGTTGATAGGTTCCCTCCTTTGGTTCCCTCCCAACTTTAATACTAAAACTTTGAAACCGTGTTTTCAGTGTAAGTAGTCCCTACTTTATGTTGGCAGAGATCCAAAGTGATATCTGTGTTATAAATTATCATTACGTAAACTGTATTTTATGCGTGTAAGCGTAAAATTTTGCAATTATTGCAAAGTGAACAACCGAAAAATGTTTAAGATTAAGAAAACTAGGTAATAATTGTTACTATTCATGTTTGGTAAATTTATTCAGTAACAAATTCAAGCTTATACACTTGTGTTAGTCATTTTCTTGAAATTTTATATTTAGGAGGTTTCGGGGGCAATAAATCGATCTAGGTAGGTTTTATTTTCTGAAAATGTCGTTTTAACCGTGTTTTCATGGAATAAAAACCTCTTACAATATCATTAGAATAAGAAGTTAAATTTCGCCACCATTTACGAAGTTAGAATAGGTCGGTCGGGAAATCGGGCGCCTTAAAACGCAGGAAACCCGGGTTCAAATCTCGGTCCGATTGTTTCTCTTATTTTTTCTCTTTTTTCGAGTTCCTTAGAATATTAATGATTATATTGAATTTAATGTTTTAAGAAGATCATTATATATAATTCATATTTTTTCTAAGTAACTTGCATACTTATAAGTAAATATAATTACAAAAAAACGGGATGTACTAAAAAAACACCAAGCACAAAGCACAAAGCTTAGTTATCCAGGTACTTTTATTTTATTCTTTAAAACATACTACATTTTTTACCCACAATTCGTTAGTGTGATTTCAGTAAACATGTATTTAAAACTAGCGCACGGCTATGAAAGTGTAACGCGGTTGTGCTGTAACTCGTTTAGGATCCGCAGACGAATGAAATTAGTTAGCCAGTGCCGCCATTTCAAATATCATATTTGCATCTGCCAGCTTCATTACCCACTTTGCACATTTAGGGCTGAGCTGAAGCACTTGATTTTAATATTTTTTATCATTTGCTTCTAAAATTAAAATTTCATTCGTCGATTAAAATAACGCTCGTTTAATAAAAGTAGGTTTGATAATGTGTAGAATAATTGTCTAAGAAATACATAGGTTTGGATTATGATAAATAAATACTTCTGCCTTCAACCCATTAATGGCCCACTACTGAGCACGGGTCTCTCCTCAACCAATAAATAAATACAATAAGTATAATTTATTTCAATATCATATTTACTGGCTCTCAGAGGAGTTAGAGAATAAATACTGTAATAAATAAATTTTCCTCTCTCTTATTGTTTTACTACACTTTTAGCTCAACGTTTTCTCTTATTATGTTACGCATTTTATCATTTGAATTCCGAATTAACTTGGGACTTTACAAAATATTTCGGCTCGACCCGCCCGACCAACCAATGTGAAACTCCCAAAGTTCAACACTCAAAGCTTATCTCCTAACCGCTTGTAAAATTTTGATTCCTCCTCCATTTTATCTTAATTGTTCAAACAATAAAATGTAACTTTCTCAGATATGTCGTTATTCAATATGAATAAAACAGAATTAAGTTGATGTTTATCGATTAAGTGCATAAGATTTAAATTTATACCAAACTTTATAATTTCATTATAAAATAATTTATCAAGTGTTATTATCATATATAGAGTTAATTGAACTTACAATATTTTTTATATTCATAGTATCACCACCAAAAGTATCAACGATTCTTTTCTAACTGAAAGGACAACTAAGAAATGAAATCTAAGTAGGAAGAAAAATGTATGTGCTGTAAATATTTGAATGTTTTATTATTACGATGCTGAATTTCTACTATTCACACTTTGCAAACGTGCAGTAGCGTGATGATCTGTTGCAAAAAATTGGAAGATGAAGTATTTCGCGGATGGTTATAAATTACAAGTGACAGAAAAAGAGCTGTTAAAAAATATAGTTAGGAGCATGAGATTACTTTATGCACGTATTTATTATAATCAATTTACTGAATCATTTCTTTTTTTATTTAACCAGGCATTTTAACATTCTTATAAATACATTTAACAGTTATTCATATTAAAATAACGTGCCAATATTAAACGTATGTTTTGCATTGCTAATATTTGTAAAAAAATCTGTTAAATTTATTAATAAATAATGATAATATTTTAATAATAGTAATAGTTAAAAACAATTTTATAATACTTGATTTTATTAGTTTTATATGCTTTTATATAGTTTTTTAATTTACTTGGTTTATTTTGATGACATAACCTACATTCGAATCACTGCGGATATCACCTGTAAATCCAATATCAGTACGTATAACATCAGTGATTTCACTGAACATACGTTTAATCTGAATGTTATGACTGATTTATAATCAAAATATTGTCGTAGCGATAAGGTTATGCATCCAGGTGGCAGCTTCTGAGGCTCGTAATTCAATCAGCGCGGCGCAGACGGACACACCGTAGTGATTAGATTAGACGCCGACCACAATTACGCAGATCAGATTTACATTGGCCGTCGTGTCGCCGCTTTCTGCTGTTTTAAATCCTCAGTTGACACTTTCCTTAATCATTAAGTAATATAAAATAAAGCCTGAGAATTCTACTAATAGAACGGTTTAAGAATAATATTTAGGTATGTGATTATACATCTGTACATTAGGTTAATAGACAAGTATTTAAAACCAATTTAAGATTATTTAGTGGCAGCCAAAGAATCTACAAAAAAGTCTTATCCGGAAGCATTTTCCTTAAAAATTCAAACTTCATTTATTATTACAATGACCCGTCAAAACGTTACTATGGACAATATGGCTTCGGTGGCGACGTGGTCTGAAAAATCTATAAATAATGTAGTCTACACTAGTCTACAGATAATAGTAGTGACTTTATTGCATACCCGAAGCTGCTGTTTTGTATTTCGTGAGGCTTTTAAGAAAATACATTTTAATTATCGATTTTTGAATAAATTGATAACTATTTTGTATTTACTCAACTCCATGATGATTTTTGAATTCGAATATGAGTAACTTTTATATTGATACAGATTTTTAATGAAATCTCCCGTCCCGTAACAGGTATTTTAATCATAACGTGCCGAATTAATGTTTTATACAAGATGCTTATAATATTATTGTTACGTCCCGGCATCTCAGGTTACGACAAGTCAGGTCTTCGTCATTAGAGGGGTTACCATCCCATTGCATAATAAAATGGGCGAAGTTTGCTCAAGTCCATTATAAATTAGACAGCGGCTGAGAGCCGTATCACTTAAGATAGGTAAGATGTGACCCGGCACGAGTTTCAGCTAACAAACTTCCTCCTATATTGCTTTCACAATCTTGATAAAAAGAACTATCCATGACTCAAACTTAAAGCTGGATTAAGAGATGAAGCTTGTAAGACTAACTTTTCAAATTCACCGTCAGTATTTTATAACTGCTTAACTTTATAAAATGTTTAACGGTACGAAACCACTTTCCACTAGTAATTTTGATCTCATAGATGTTGTCTAGTGTATGTTTTTTATTTGTTTACTGCAATCAGTGCTATAAGGTTCTCGAAGAGTTTAGAAGTACAATAAGTTAAACGTCTTTGTATGTTATTTTTGTTTTGTTTTTGTACAGTTTGGAAGATACGGTATTTAGTGTTCGGAGTTTGAAATTAAAAGCGATTGGATTGTTTAAGCATAACAATCTGAATGGAACGCTTTGCGAACGGTTAATGCCGTGGAAGGCGGCGCAGAACGGACGCGATGGCAGCTCTTGCAATTACACTGTCTAATATCCACCCGTACAATTTTAATTTCGAAACCTATACTGTGGCAATATCAGTTGGATTATTAACTCACTTCAGAACAATCCAAACGTCTGTATATACGTTTATTTTATTAGCATGACATGTAAATTATATGTCAAACATAACTCATGTCATAACTCAGTCGTTGGTGCTTTCTTATTGCGCATTGCTAGTGAAGGCTAGACCAAAAAATTATAATATCAAATCCGTAACAAAAAATAATCTGTATAATTTTTTATGTCAATTCGTAGGAATCATAAAATAAAGTTCTAAGCATGATATTCCAGACCATATCAATGCAGTTCTCATTCAAAATTACACTGTTAAATCACTCAAAGAAATATTTTTCAAAGTTTGATTCATTTTCATATTCACCTTTATTTCCAAGGAATAATTATTATGTTTCATAGTAGGCGACGTCTTTTAATTTCCGTTACGTCACTCGTCAAATATTAAGGACGATTGGAAATCATTCGAGCTGTACACATTGTATTCCATGGCATCAGCTGGTAATAAAAAATAACGCGACATTATCTCTATAAATGTATGAACCTTGTTAATATCAACAATATGTTTATAATATCAAATAATACATATTATGGTCATATTCATTTAAATAGTTTTATTGAGTTTGAAGTTTAAATTTATTTTTTTCTACGGTTCATTAAGTGTTTTTATTAATAATAATAGTCTTAAATCAAAAACTATGTCTAAATTTGGCGTTAGACCTTAAAGCTAATATTACAAACCTGAATACACGTTTGTTTATAATTATTGATCTTAAATTTTTTACCAATGATTAAGCTTATTTTAATAGACTTCCTTGAATAATACTGAATAGGATATAGATAATTTTATGAAAAGAATTTTCTTTTTTTTTGAAGAATTAGAATCTTTCTATGAAAAGAAAATAAATTATTACCATTGATTGATCCGGCTCAAAGGACCATAAGATGTCGAGGGACACCTTTGATAATGAAAATATTAAACTGAATGTAAATAATAACTTTATTAATTTGTTAATGATAAATGAAATGCGTGATAATGAGCACACCCGATCGCCCGACAACGTGACGTGTACTGACTCGCGTTTGGGTAAACAGCGCGGTCAATAATGTGCGGTCAAAGACCGTACACAGCACATAAGGTCCAATAAGTTATTATTTTATTGAATACAGGTGGCGTGGATGCATTTCGAGCAGTCAGCTATACTGACTGTCCACAACCACGTAATCACACGCAACCCCAGAGTGAGCGTCACCCACGACAAGCACCGCACTTGGTTCTTGCACATCTCAGACGTACGCGAGGAAGACCGCGGCCGCTACATGTGCCAGATCAACACAGTCACCGCGAAAACACAATTTGGATATCTACACGTTGTTGGTATGGCTATTAGAAAAATAGTGCGTCTTATTTTATTTGTTTCCCAAGAACTTCGTGTTCTATATATTTTTAAAATTATTTCTTCACTATATATGTATGTTTGCGTAGTATTTCACACTATTGTTTTTGAACTTGATAGCTGCTAAGTATATTGCTTAGACTACACAACACCGAATTCAGTGACTGTGACATATTTTATTTTTATGAATTACTCGGAAATTATAATTTTTTCCGTGTTAGTGGCTTATTATTTCATACAATACGAATACAAAGACAACGTATCTACGTACAAAGGTAGAAGGTCCAGGGACGCTTATAAATAAATGAGGCTTTCTGTATCAGCCCTCTAGAGTAGTGGCATATTTATGACTTTAAAATAGTTCAATTTTAGGTTGGTTATAACTAAGATACCCGTGAGTAGAAGTAGCTATTATTATACACATATGTAGTTACTAACTTTTGTATAGTATGTAGTATTTTTTACCTTTTTAATCATGATATGACTGCAAAGTTGTCTATGTGTAAACTTATTCCGTTTTTAAGATGTACTTGAGACAGTTTACTCCCATTATAAAAATTGGTTCTTTTGTTTATATTGAGTGCTTAATGAATATTTACAGTGCCGCCGACAATCGACGACTCGTTGAGCTCAAGCGACGTTATCGTCCGAGAGGGTGCCAACGTCACTCTAACGTGTCGCGCTAATGGCTCTCCTAAGCCTACCATCAAGTGGAAACGGGATGACAACTCAAAAATCTCCATCACCAAAGGACATTCGGGTAGGATGTATTCAACAAAAAAATATAGCCCATCATGGAATCCAATTACATTTAATCTAACGTGACTAATTCAGTTTTAGAATGGGAGGGCGAAGTGCTGGAAATGGCCCGCATTTCACGCTTGGATATGGGAGCCTATTTGTGCATCGCTAGTAATGGCGTACCACCTACAGTTTCAAAAAGAGTGAAAGTTAGCGTTGATTGTAAGTTTTTTAACGTTTTCCATTTTGTATTGTTATTTATAATTACAGCATTATTTATTTATTGCTCATATTTAGTCAAGCGATATATGTAAATCATGATATTACGAGTAAGTCCGGTAAGTGACCACAAGTGATAGAACATCGTTTTTTTACACATTCATTCTTTCTGACTAAGATCCTCTGTGTAACGCCAATGACCCTAAATATCTGCTCAGAAAGGAATTTTAACGCGATTTGCCTTTTGCAGCACAGTCACTACTTACTAGGATAGGGAGTCAGTCGTCGTTGTCAAAGGATCTAAAATTCTTCTAATGCTTCTAAAATTCTTATATTTTTTTTAATTTTACCTCATATAAGATTAAACACATGTGGTATTTTACCTTCTTGGCTTGTTACCATTCTTCTAAAATCGACTGTAAAACGTGTTTGTTGAGCAGTAAGTGAAAGCCGGAAATAATACGAGGCCTTATTTTTGGTCAGCATCACATCGTTGGTGCCGCCAGCATTACTATGCCAATGACCATTTACCATGAAATGGCTCGTCTCTTCCTTTGTTGAGTCTTTGTTGAGTATAAAATATACAAAGGATTCCGTGTCCTTAGAAACACCAAATATTTTGTTCACAGTTCCACCCATGCTCTGGATTCCACATCAACTAGTAGGGGCTCCGCTGTATTACAACGTAACGTTAGAATGTTTCACCGAGGCGCACCCAACTTCCTTGAATTACTGGACCAGGGATGACGGACACATGATACACGAGAGTTCCAAATACCACATGGAGAACACCGTTGGCGTTCCAGCATACAAAACTCACATGCGACTGCTTATAAGACACATCATCACTGAAGATTACGGGACTTACAAATGTGTGGCAAAGAATCCTAGAGGAGAATCAGATGGAACGATACGCCTTTACAGTAAGGATTTATTTGTAAACCTTAAGTAGTAGAAAGTTGTGGAAATGAAATTATCTGATGTTAACTTATTTTGTAGCTTCCTCGCCACCCACAACTACTCCAGATCCTCGAGCGATTACCATCCCACCACCCTCCCGACCACCACGACGGGACACTCCTGTTGTAGACAAAGGTAAGACGAAAATAAAATACGCTACGAGTTTTTTACTCAAATACACAAGAATAATACAAATGAATTCAGGTACACTCACGACAAAATTTGTCCCCTTTTATATGATGTACGTTCCTATTAAATTTGGGTAATGTTCCCAGATAAACGTCAACTCATTATAGTGCATAGCAAATAAACATAATGTTGTCCCAACACTAATGAAAGTATCAACAAATTGTGCGGTAAAATGAGTTCATTAATATCGCATCAATAAATCGATACCGATGTCGGTTAAAACGACTCTTTTATATCAGCAGTTTCGTTTATTAAGAGATAATAATACCTTTATGAGTTGTTTCCCTCGAGATCGTAGGATTTATTTTCATTGTTTGCTGCTGTTTCAGTTATTATTAGTGGTCGTTATATTTGTTTATAGGTCATAAACTATTACGACATTCAGCTCGTCGCCAGTCGGCAGGTTGTTAACTGGCTTCAAACATTATGTTCCTCGTAAAGCACAAGCAAATCGTTTATAAACAAATGTTTTATGAAGTGGTTCTGAATGTGTTCTCTCATAAGACTGTTATGAACATTTTAAAGTCCGAATGCCGTTATGAGTACAGTAAACATTTAACTTTCTGGACTCGTGATTTTGATTATAAAATTATTTTAATAGGCAACAGAGTTATTAAAATTTAAAACCATTATTCATTTTATTCTATTCTATCAATAAACGAAGTAAGTACCTATTAATTGATTACTTGCATAATTCAACCATAGCATCTAATGAAGCCTAAGTTACTATGTAGGCGG
>DWJN01000709.1:0-21634 GCA_018248895.1 Carystus phorcus
AGTAGATTATGTATGTAATTCGATTTCATATAATATGTTGACTGGATCTTTTCTGCTTAACAGGGTCCAATTATTATCCTACAGTTAATTTACTTGGTGTCCAAAACCTCCAAAAGCATTACTTACCAACGTTGAACCATTCGGTCATTGAGAATCCAGTTTCTTCTCTTGAAGACATTATAGCTTCCCGGAGGGCGAAAGCTACGACTACTGCCAAGCACATAGGAGGCTCAGCTACGGCTTTAAACATTAAAATCACGGTATACTACATTTTTATACAGATAAAAGGTTTTATTAATTACATCATATTATTAAAATCGCAAAATTTTCAGTTTATTGCTAATTATTTTAATTGATAAAGAATAGCTCATATTTTTACGCTTAAACCATTTTGGCAACATTAGATTTAAGATACGTATAAAAACTTTTTTAGAACAAAATTTGCTACACAAATTAAATAAGGTTATTACAATCCGAGATAGTGCTGCTGCTGATACGCATTTTTTAAGTATTTGTAATACAAATGTTAGTTGAACAAATAGAACCAATACGGATAATATACATTGTAATAACGAAGTTACAATACAATACGACACACTTTATTGTACACCAAAAATAATACACGCAAGGAATGAAATAATAACAAAAATGAACGAAAGGCGGCCTTATCGCTCACGCCAATCTCTTCCAGGTAACCATTCATAGAAATAATTACAGAAGAATATTATTAGAGATTGTATGCAGGTTTTGCTAGAACTTTTAAATTTTTCATCCCGAAACTGTACCGACAAACAAATTTCGGCAGCAGAGACCTGTATTGACTCCATTGACTTACTGATTGTCGATACAGTGCAACGAAATATAATACATTCATAAGTACCTCTAGATCCTAGAGTTCCGATCGGATTATAAGAGTTTCTTCTGAGTTGAACTCTGAAATCGATAGGGATATCTTTAGCAAGTGGTACGTGGTAGTACCACGAGCGGTCAGTTAACAATTCTCCAGTTTTCTCGTCGTATATAAGATGCTCACATGTCCAGTACCCGAGACCCATGACGAACGCTCCTTCGATCTGGAAACAAAATTCATTAAAGAAAGAAACAGTAGACCCAAAGATTTCGGAGCTTAAATCCATAAATATAATTATGTAGGTAATATGTTAGTGTTAAGTAGGAGTATAATGTTTGCGGATTATAATGTTTGCGGCACAAAGATAGTGTATTTTGTTAATATCTGAAGCCTCTCTTGTTTATGAAAAACAGAACTTGATCTCTCGCGTATCTAGGTAGACGTCTATCCGTCTGTCAAATCTGAACCCCATATAATATACCGAGGTCGTAGATATCATAAACATACAAATCGTATTTAAATAACTTAATCCGATTTGGATATTACTTAGAACAAACTAACAGACAAAAATTGCAAAGACCACATATAACAGAAAGGTAAAATTAGAATATTTTACGAAACTTAACTCACTTGGCCAATATCTAGTTCTGGATTAAGACTGGTACCAACATCTTCCACTAAATCCACTCTGAGTATCTCATGCTCTCCAGTCAAAATATCAAGTTCAACTTCGCACACAGCTGCACCTGCCGATCTATGAGGTAGCTGATCATTGCCATTCACTTGATAACTTGTTTGTAGATTGATACCTTGCTGAAATGCAGCCTGAACCAAGTCTTCCCACGAAGGATTATTCATAGTTTCTCTGACGGGCGCTAATCTATCCAAAATGATCTGACAACATTTTATAGCACCAATACAACAGGCTTGTGTTGTACGACTACCTCCTGAGGCGATACTATTAGGGTTACTTATAGTATTAGATGCTTTTATTTTTATTTTATCTAGTGATATTTGAAGTGTATAAGCTACTGCTTGGATTACTTTAGTGTTTATACCCTGACCCATTTCTATGCCACCATGTTGGACAACAACGGTACCATCACCATGATATACTGATAAAAGGATATGGTAATCCAACAGATTCGCGGCAGGCCAGCTCATTAGTGCTACCCGCAATCCTCTTTTCTTCCATCGATTCAATATGTTGAAGTGTTTCACTTCTTCTTTTCTCTTAGCATATTCACTGTCCCTCAGCACGGTATTTAGTACATCGATGACGTCTGTGTAAATTGGATTTATATTGGTCATGCGTATTTCTATTGGATCTTTATTAAGGGTCCAAGATAAATGCTCCATGATATGTTCGGTAAATCCTATTGCTTCCACGGCTCCTAAAATAAACGTAGGTATATCTCTTTCAAAATGTAAATAACGGATACTCTTTAAAGGCATATTTGCGATCAATTAAAAATACGTAACTTTTAGCATAAAGCATAAATCGACTTTAAAGAATAATTAATAAGAAAATAGTGAATTCTCGTAATTTTATGTAAAGATAGGTATAGGCATCTTTAAGAAAATCTATTATTATTAAGTTAGTATTAGTCTATCTCTATTATATTATTTAGATTGTTGAAAGGTAGATCAATAGTAACTTAATAGTTAGTTAAATATTAATTGTGCACTACCATTGTAATGTATTGTAATTATGTAAATAAAAATGTGTAAATTCCCCTACCTGGAGCTCTAGCGAGTACATTGCAAGCTGTATCAGTATTAACAGTGTAGAATTTGTACTGCCATCTCCTGTTGTCGTAACAGTTCTTAGCTGCGCTGAGACATGCGTACATTTCAGGGTCGGATGCCATGTAGCCATTGTCAACAAATAAGTAATACTCCAGGTACTGTATTTCCCCAGTTTCACTTACGCCAACCTAAAGAAATAGACTTATATTAGGGATTTATTAATAACTATTGAACGGAATAAGCTCATGGTTTTTATGTACCTCATAATCCAAAGTTGATGGAAATCTCTTTCCAATGATTCTCATATTAGCCTGCATGCTCATTGCAAAGCGACATGGCCTGTTCATTAAATGGGTGACAAGAGAACACGCAGCTGCTATGTAAGCTCCTCTAGAAATTTTGGTACCATAAGCGCCACCCAAGCGAGGTGTTGTGACTTTTATTCTATAATAAATTGAAAATATTTTTAATAGAAAAAAGTACAACACTAGCATCAAAGTAACCGTTACTCACCTACTTTGCTCCAGCTTTAACACATTACTAATACCAATCTGTGCTAAGTCTAACCATTGTGTTGCTGAAAGTACATCGATCCCGTCGTCACTGGGTCGAGTTATAGCGACATTTGTTTCCATAGTGTAAAGATATTGCCAGAATATATTTTCACAGTTTTTTAATATCTTACGTACATTATTTCCTCTTTCTTTGGCAGGAACTACGAGGAAAGTAACAATTCTGCTAGTATCTCTTTCCCTCGCGTCTCTTATTGATAATACAGGCTTCTTAATATTCACTTTATATTTAACATTAATAAGAAGTGCTGCTCTATAAGCGAGTTTTTCTGTTTCAGCAACAATAATACCAATAGGGTGGTCATAATATTTTATTTTCCCATCGGATAATAGTTCTTCAGGTGGGTAAAAGGGTGTTTTGTCAGTTTTGAATGAGTTTTCTCCAGGAATATCTTTAGCAGTGAAGAATGCTAGGACCCCAGGTAGCGCCTGCTCATAATACGAGATTTTAATCGAAATGGAATTCTCTTAGCAATTATTATAATAATTTTTATTTTATTTAGCCTAGCGGTTAAAACGTGGACATCTCGAACTTAACATAGGTACAAATCCTAATCATTCGCTCGACATCGAGACGTCACTCAAATCCCAATGGTTCAAAAGTATGGTTATAACAAATTTATGAATAAATAATACACTAATGTTTTGCTAGTCACCGATATACTAGAGACCATTAAAAAATCAATGAAGCTACTACCCTCTGCAAACATGAAAGTTCCATTAAAACCCTATTCTCTTCTGCCGACGACCTCTGTGGTTGCTTTTGGCTTTTATGCATCTCATTATGAGAGGGTTACCGCAAAGGGATGATTTTCAGACACAAAAATGATTTATGCCAATCGATTAGTACTTACCATAGCAGCTGAAGGATCAATACTCTCTATTTCTCCAACGCAAATATCAGATGTAACAAATGCACAGAAAACATCTTGCGGTGTATTTGGATTATCATTCACATATTGCGCTTCACCTGAACATTGTATTAATGCTTCAATTTTTGGCATAGGCTCATTAATAGGCCAAATTATGGGATTCGTGTCATAAATTTCAGTTCCTTTGGATACCGGACGAGTTTTCCTAAAGTCTTTGGCACCAGTTTGAAATCTGGGTGCCAACAAATTTGGAGGAATTATCGTTAACAAGCCCTAAAATTAAAAATAATAATGCACACCATAACTCAAAATAAGAAATTAATTGATAATAAAATCTTTTTGTACCTTGAGCATGTACATACTTTATAAAATAATCCAAGAGCAGTTTTCCTTCTATACTCTGGCCTAAATTCTCCAGGGATATCTTCGACAATCAACTCTTCATTTAAAATCCGTATAGCTTCTTGAAGCACTTCATTTGTGAATATCTCGTTGTGAACAAGATATGCTTCAGTATTTCTGGCGTGAATAAATTTTCCTGAAAGGCCTCCATACACGATTCTGGCTGATAGAATCGTATTATATTTGTAAGGATTGAATTCGTACAGAAAAGCTGCGTTGACTGAGGCATGAGCGTTTTGAGATCGAGGCATTATCTGTAATCATATTATGAACAAAGTATAAAAGCTTGTAAAGAACTTCAATAGATTTGTTATATCAGCACAAATCTATTGAAGTTAGAATATATTTTAATTTCACTTACCTTAAATGACACAAACTGGTAATGATGGGACAATGGTGGTAACTTTATTTTTGTGATTAACTTTCCAGTCATGTCTAGGGTTAGAAAATGTTCTGGTGTCACTTCTACAGTCTCAACAGCACTCACTAAAACAAATTAATTAAAAAAGGTTTTTTAATGATCTTTTATGTTAAAATTACTAACCTTTTCCGCGATTTATACGATCAATTTGTAACAAAGGAAAGTTGGTACCAGTTTCTTTAATTGAGACACCTACCTACAAAAGCACCTACTTCCTAAGCACATTCCCTCATCGTATTATCTTATCCCTTTTGAAGGCGGATTCCCTTTTTCGACAAATGATTTTTATTTAACCACAAAGTTTGAGAAACTAATACAACTCGAAAGAGTTTAGTCTCTGAAACTGTATTTACACTTACTGTACAGATTTTTCAAACCGACTCATATACAAAAGTTAAATAAAAAGTCTTACTTATTGTCAATGTTGCACCGACGGTTTCTAATAATAAAAATATGTCAGAAGAAAAAGTATGCAGCTTGTGTTTCAGCATTAAATTCCCACCAATAGTCCCGATCTGCAACATAGCATAATGTACAAATTAAAAAAAAAATCCTGTTCAATGGCAGACGATTAGAGGGGTAAATAAAATTAATAATTATTAAAATTATTCATAAATAACTAATCAATAAAAAGGATCAAATAAAATAAAAAAGGGGTAATGGTACTATAAAAAAATTCAAGATATACATGATGATATATTTTAATTAATACCATAGTGCATAGTTTTAAATCTAACACACTTACATTCCTGACTGGTATGTGAGCGACTAAGTCCAAATGTTCATTTAATTTTCTCAAATATAAAAAGTCTTCATTAGATTGTGCAATATTTTCAAATATGCGTATCATATCATTGAGGACGATACCGGCGCCCAGTACGAGATTCTGGTCGATGTAGTGTTCTTTCAAGTTGTCTACGGGTTGTATGTCAATCAAAACCCTCGGGAAAACAAATATTGGGACAGCACCTAGAAAATGACAAAACTAAACCCTTTGTTTACTCTAACTAATAATATTAAGCGATAAGTAGCCCAAGTACATTATTAATTTTTCGACCAGTATTTCCGATATTGTAATTTTTCTGTCATCTTGAATACACTAGAATATCGTATGTGAAAACCACAAACGAATAATCAATTTAATAACAAAAAAAATAAAGTTATTATTTTAATTTGAGGTATAAATCAAACGTTAAGCGTTCATATGTAATTGACTACTTTACAGAGATCATAATCATGCATAATAAAGTTTGTTTAGAGAGATGGCAGTGATAAAATGACTACGTAACTGAGTAGCTCACCTCTTCCCGTATTCCCATTCACCAACATATATGATTCTGTGCCCTCAATATTGAAGATATCAAAAATATCATTAATTTCGTGAACCCTGTACCAAACATTGTCATCCTTCAATTTTATTTTCTTAATTTTTGGACTAGCTTCCTGCTTTGCTACTACACACCAACTTTCGCATGTCTCCCTACAGTCGCCTCGATTGCGGCACACATTTAGATCTTCAATGTCATGTAGTATTGAATTGGGTTTTGGTGCGTCTTTAGCAAAACTCTTGAATGCATCAAGAATTGGTCTATATCCCGTACATCTGCAAGTGTTGCTGCCGAAAGAGTTCTCTATTTCATACTGCGTCAAGTCGTAATTTTTAGATTCCAATAAGCTGTTGGATAATAAAAATATATTGTTAATGGTCCAAATATTTCTGATTCTCTGTTTATATTCGACAACATATTCCATAATAGATGATTTAGTAAATTAGGAAGGTTTTATCGTCAAAATCCTTTTCTTTACTATACGCCTAGGCTGTAGCGATGGAATACTTGCGTACTTGTGCTCATTTAATATGAAGTATTATTATGTGTTATACGCAAATATTATACATACATAAGTATATTTTAGGTTAGTTTAGGTTTGAACAAAACGAGATCGTTCACCCAATAAAAACACTTACGGCGTTTTTAAAATAGCTTTACCAGTGCTCTTGTTTTTTTCAATTCACTGACAACTAATAATAAAACTCGCTTAATAATGGATACTCGCCTATACATGCTCATGACCCATCCAGGGCTGCAATATCCACATTGCGTTCCATTGTGTTCAGCCAGCGCGCGCTGCACAGGGTGATAGCCCTGACGACTTCCTAGACCCTCTACTGTTTTCACCTCCCAATCCTGGCATGATGTTATTGACACAAGGCACTGCAATAATATTTACTTTATTTAAGCTCTTGAAATCATAACAAGTTTAAATTTCTTCTCTCGGTCTGGCTTTTTGTGAACGTGTCGTAGCGTTATATATAAGTTTAATTTAATCATAAATTTAATTGCATTTAGTGTCAGTGAATTTACAACCAATTTTTGAAAATTTGCTGTGCTCCAAAATGGTGCACATGAGATAATCACCAATATAGAAAATGGGTTTATATTAGAAAGATTTAGCTACATAGGTATGTATCTGATTATCAATCATTCAAAACAGTGAAGGAGGTAGCAAATTGTGTTATATTCAATACCGAGTTAACAGAGAATGTTCTTAAAGAACCATCGGGAGCTGGTGCGGAGACAGAGACGATGCAGGAGCCGCAGCCGCCCTCCTTACACATATACTTGGTACCAGGTAAATTCAACCAGAAGCGGAGGTAGTCGTTCAGCGACACGTCCGAATCAACCTCACCACCCACTAAACAAATCATTGGACATTTACTACATATATTATTTCAGTTAAAGCTAAATTCATCTAGCATGCGACTGGATTTGTCAAAAATACAAGCATACTAGTAGACCCTACCACGCTTGCTGTCACTAAGGTTACACCGCCATCTTTTAGAATCTTATGGAACTTATTCTTTGTAAGATATTAAATAATTTGCAACAAAACAACATTGAAATTATAAATTGAGGTGTAAACAATCCTATCTTTTAAGTTGGATCAAACTGGACACGGTGTGCAAAATCTGATTAAAATCGGTTAAGTAGTTTAGCAGTGCATTGTAGATAAACACCGTGACACGTAATTTATATTTATTAAGATATGAGTATCATGATATGAGTAATGCACTTCAAATGGGAAATAACTTCGAACCGTCTGATTCTGATCATTGTTAATGACACCACAAATAATATATTTGCGTATGTATGCATAAAATAAGAATTTAAGTATAAAATCATTATTGTTCTTACCTGAACATTTATTACCGTTAACGCTAAACGCAATTCTATCCATCTCGAAAGTTGTAACGATAATGCAATGTTTGATGTATAATTACTATGTGTATCTACTACGAAACACATAATTGGTCACTGCAACAATTTTGATTAGCAAGTCATAACATCCGATTGGGGTTTGTAATTATTGTAATTGGTCATATTTGTTGCAATATAAAATTTTTATTAGATATATTGTTTTATTCATTACTAGTTAATGTTTAATATGTAACAAAACAGGTATAACATACAAGACCAGGGTACACATGAGAAGGTTCTTTATCCAAAGGATGTATTCTGTGCGAACAGGGCTTATTGATTTTAAATAAAATTATAATAATCTATAGATATTTTATATTCTTCTTAGCATAATAAAACTATAACGGATCCATGTTTGTACACAAGATTGAAAAAAAATTGGACTATCATTATTGTTGCTTCCATGAGGTCAATTTTTTTTAGGTTAAAAGGTTTTAGCCTTTTAATAGGTATAAATAAATAGCCTTCGAAGAGGTCAAGCAAACGCTATTTAGATTTACTCGTTTTGTGAATAAAAACATTATCTAGATAGGATGGTAGGCTTCCCCGATTAGTGCCTTCGAGACAAGTCTTTAACTTGTGTTATCGGGTTCAATAACCTTCATCAGATTATGATGACCTCGAACACCCAACCGAACAAACCAAAGTAAATTCTATAATAAATACTGTTAAGATCACATGGACTATATTTATAAACGTTGAGCAACATTACTATTTCGAAACAGTTGTAGTACAAAAATCATGTTCTTTTTCATACCTAACAATAGGTTTCATGCCATTGTTAAAACGTTAAAAATGTATTTACTATAGTGACCTAGGTTTGAACAATAATTCAGCATTTAGGCATTTAAAAATAAAATTTTCGAATCGATACGAAAATATAAACAAGGGGTTTAGGTTGCATAATAAACATTTCATTGTCCACAAAATGAAACAACATAAGTTTTGCAATAAACATACATAATTTATTAATGATACAATACAATTGTCGCCTAATAATATAAAAATTCCTCCAGCTTAACTTTGGAACTCAAGACGTTCGCTTCTAAAGTATACGGACCATCTGAAAGCACACAATTAAAAAAGGGTCAAACTAGTATAATTTAAAACAAGAGCAGCTATATTATTATATTCGCTAGTAGCTTGCAATTTCGTCTTTCGTCGAAATTAGCATTACTTAAATTAAAAATTTCAACTTTAATACACACATTTTTAAAAACGAAATTAGGCATTATCGTAAAGAAGCTTAAGCAAATATTTTATAAAATAATAACTGTTAACTTTTACCCATATTATGAACGAAGAAGGTCATCCCGCTTAGTTTAGTCATTTACTTTATTTCCAACGTTATTTATACATGCATAAT
This sequence comes from Carystus phorcus, assembly GCA_018248895.1. NCBI lineage: Eukaryota > Metazoa > Arthropoda > Insecta > Lepidoptera > Hesperiidae > Carystus > Carystus phorcus. The sequence goes on from DWJN01000709.1 coordinate 9,490, forward strand.
AGGAAATTTTACCGGGTTAGCTATTTATTTTATAGTTTTAGATACAGTGCAAAAGACAATTTATGCTATACACTTCGTTTCTGGCCTTAAAAACTGAGCAACAATTGGTACAATTGGCAGACTTAATGCTAAAATATATAATTACTATGGATGGGAGGTGATCACAACTTGTTATCAATGAGCCCGTCTGTTATTTTGTCGGCTATTTACATAATAAAAATTACAGCTGCTGCTGTAAACTTTGAAGCGGAGTAGGTATATCCGTTTTAGGTATAACAACTTACCGACGTTGAACCATTCGGTGTTAGGGTATCCAGTTTCCTCTCGTGAAGACATGATAGCTTCCCTGAGGGCAAAAGCCACGACAACCGCCAAGCAAGTAGGAGGCTCGGCTACAGCTAAGAACAGAGCAGATTCTTAATTACTCCTACTACATGAATTAAAGTATTTCATTTAATAAATACATATTGCTATATGTTCTAATTCTTAAATACAGGACAGAAAATAAGTATATTCTTAGATACCTCTAGCTCCCAATGTTCCGATAGGATTATAAGAGTTTCTTCTGAGCTTAACTCTGAAATCGATCGGGATATCTTTAGCAAGTGGTACGTGGTAGTACCAAGAGCGGTCAGTTAACAATTCTCCAGTTTTCTCGTCGTATATAAGATGCTCATGTGTCCAGTACCCAAGACCCATAACAAACGATCCTTCGATCTAGGAACAAAATGGGATATATTGAAAAACTGAAAGTCTATTGTTGCATTATCATTGGGTTAAAGCCTTTCGTCGACGTAACAATGATAGCATCGAATTAAACTTCAAAATAGCATAACTAGCAGTAACTTCAAACAACTTAAAAATGTAAAGAAAAAAAAAGTCTTGGATACATTTATTTCATCAAAAAATAACACTTGTGTGATCCTTAATCTGAGAAGACAGCTAGTTAATTAAGGAAAAATAACGTATTGTATGAAAAATAGTACTCACTTGGCCAATATCTAATTCTGGATTAAGACTGCTCCCAACATCTTCTACTATATCTACTCTTAGCACATCATGTTCCCCTGTTAAAATATCAAGTTCTATTTCACACACAGCTGCACCAGCTGATCTATGAGGCAGCTGATCATTACTATTTACTTGGTAACTCGTTTGTAGATTAATTCCCTGCTGAAAAGCAGCCTGGACCAACTCTTCCCACGTAGGATTGTTCATAGTTTCCCTGACGGGTGCCAATCTATCCAGAAGGATCTGACAACATTTTATAGCACCAATACAACAAGCTTGAGTTGTTCGGCTACCTCCTGTGGTGAAACTATTAGGGTTACTTGTAGTGTCAGATGCTTTTACTTTAATTTTATGCAGTGATATCTTAAGTGTGTAAGCAATGGCTTGAATGACTTTTGTATTTATACCCTGACCAATTTCAATGCCACCATGTTGGACCACGACTGTACCATCACCGTGATACACTGATAAAAGAACGTGATAATCTACAAGATTCGACGCAGGCCAACTCATTATCGCTACCCTTAGTCCCCTTTTCTTCCACCGATTCAATACATTAAACTTTTTCACTTCTTCTTTTCGTTTAGCAAATTCGCTGTCTTTCAGTACGGTATTTAGAACCTCGATAACATCAGTGTACGTTGGATTTATATTAGTCATTCGTATTTCTATTGGATCTTTATTAAGAGTCCATGATAAATGTTCCATTATATGTTCGGTCAGTGCTATTGCTTCAAATGCTCCTTTAACAAAATTAAGTTATACGTATAAAAAATGAAGGAATAAACCATACACATAAAGTATACACAATTTCTATAACACGATTATCGAATATTATGAGGTAAAATTTTATAAGAAGCTTTTATATTCCAAAGAATATTAATACTAGAGGTATAAGAAATCAAGTAGTATTCTCATACCTGGAGCCCTAGCGAATACATTGGTAGCTGTATCAGTGTTAACAGTGTAGAATTTGTACTGCCATCTCCTGTTGTCGTAACAGTTCTTAGCCGCACCAAGACAAAAGTACATCTCAGGGTCGGAAGACATGTAGCCATTATCGACGAATAAATAATACTCAAGGTATTGTATTTCTCCGGTTTCGCTTACGCCGACCTGAATCAGAAATATACCAGTTATCATTTTAATTTACCCTATTTTCTATTTGAATCAAAATATTTGCATGATTTGTTTTTTATGTACCTCATAGTCTAATGTTGATGGGAATCTTTTTCCAATGACTCTCATATTAGCCTGCATGCTCATTGCAAAGCGACATGGCCTGTTCATTAGATACGTGACAAGAGAACATACAGCTGCTATGTAAGTTCCCCTAGAAATTTTTAAGCCGTAGCCGCCTCCCAACCGTGGTGTTGTAACTGTTATTCTATAAAAAACCGAATACTTTTCAGTTATGTAATATCCAATAAATAAGTTCGTGATAAGTACGTAGATAACTTACCTACTTTGCTCCAAGTTTAACACGTTGCCAATACCAACGTGTGTTAAATTTAACCATTGTGTTGCTGAATGTACATCGATTCCGTCGTCACTAGGTCGAGTTATAGCGACATTAGTTTCCATAGTGTAATGGTATTGCCAAAAGATATTTTCACAGTCTTTTATTACTCTTTGTATATTATTTCCTCTTTCTTTAGCAGGAACTACGAGGAAAGTAACAATTCTACTCGTATCTCTTTCCCTCGCATCTCTTATTGATAAGACAGGCTTTGTTATATTTACTTTATATTTAACATTAACAAGTAGCGCTGCTCTATTAGCAAGTTTTTCTGTTTCAGCAACGATGATACCAATAGGGTGATCATAATATTTTATTTTCCCATCGGATAAAACCTCTTCAGGAGGATGAAAGGATATCTTGTTTGTTTTGAATGAATTTTCTCCAGGAATGTCTTTCGCGGTGAAGAACGCCAGAACTCCAGGTAAATTCTGCACATAAAATTACTGCTTAGTTTTGGTGATAAGTAGTAATAATATTTTATTATTCTAATATATTCAATTAAAAAAAGTATCCTCTACGTTGTATATAGTCTTAACTAGTTAGAACTGAGTAACACGTAATCGACGAAGAAATGTAATGTATAAAAAACCATTTGATGTTTACTTAGAATGATGACAAGAATAAATAAAGTTTTTCAATTTATTCAATGCGCTAATGAATAGGTTCATAATATTTTTTATGTAACTAACCTAGCAGACGATTCATGTCTTGGTAAGTCGTCACTGTCGCAACCACCCAATCAAGAACACTAAAAGCGTCACTCATGCTTTATTAGCCAAGAAAGAAGAGCTCCTAGCCGAATGTAATGAGTCGTTTGGCGGCTGATTCAAACAAGTGAATAATAGCTAGCCATACGGGCTTCACGGAATGATAATAAACCTATTAATGGACGGAATACTAACGTGCAACATGCTTACGATTTTTGATGATTCGATTAGTACTAACCATAGCTGGTGAAGGATCAATACTCTCTATTTCTCCAACACAAATATCAGATGTGACAAATGCACAGTAAACATCTTGCGGTGTATTCGGAATATCATTCACATATTGCGCTTCACCTGAGCATTGTATTAACGCTTCGACTTTCGGCATTGGTTCATTAATAGGCCAAATAATAGGGTTTGTGTCATAAACTTCAGTGCCTTTAGATACTGGACGAGTTTTCCGTAAATCTCTGGCTCCCGATCGATACCGAGGTAATAACAGTTTTGAAGGAATCAATGTTAATAGCCCCTAAAATAAAAATAAAGATAATACACACAACTCAAAATTAGAAATTCATTCATAACATATTAACTTTATTCTATTATTTGTACAACGTCAATGAGGACCCTTAAGAGTGAACTTAGAAAAGCCTATGTTACAGCATAAACTTACTTTATAAAATAATCCAAGAGCTGTTTTCTTTCGATATTCTGGTTTAAACTCCCCAGGAATGTCTTCGACAACTAAGTCTTGTGTTAAAACCCTTAAAGCTTCTTGAAGTACTTCATTTGTGAATATCTTCTTCTGAACTAGATATGCTTCAGTTTTCCTGGCGTGAACAAATTCCCCTGAAAGGCCTCCATATACAATTCTGGCTGATAGGACTGTATTATATAGGTATGGATCAAATTCGTACAGAAAGGCTGCGTTTACTGAGGCATGAGCGTTTTGAGATCGAGGCATTATCTGTAATCATATTACGTACAAGGTATGAGAAATTATAGATAATTTTAATATTTTTAGTAATATTTATTTATCTCTTTTTTTATACTGTAGCCGACAAACGAGCAGAAGAGCCATGTGATGGTAAGTGGTCATTGTCGCCCATCGACACTAGAATTGTTTGCTTAAATCAGTCGCTAAACAACTTATCGTATTCCGGCTGAGGGATTGAGAAGGTTTCTTAATACCCTTTTTTGTTAAACTTTACCTTAAATGACACAAACTGGTAGTGATGGGACAGTGGTGGCAACTTTATTTTCGTGATTAATTTTCCCGTCATGTCTAGAGTTAGAAAATGCTCTGGAGTCACCTCTACAGTTTCAACAGCACTCACTGAAAGTCGAGCAACAAAATTGATATAATTACCAATATTTCTTGTTTTGATATTTTTAGTAAAATTATTAAGATTTATAACACAAATATAAAGATTTACTGTTAAAATAATCAACTTGCGTATAATACAATAGAATTGCACATTTGTAAATAATATGTATTCTTATATTCAATGTCCTACACAAAAAAATCCCAGCTTTTTCACCCAAACTCTACCCATTGTTGAAGCATTTCGTAACTGTATCATAAAAAGGAGTGAAAATGTTTTCTTACATATTGTTAATGTTGCACCAACGCTTTCTAATAATAAAAATATGTCAGAAGAAAAAGTATGCAGCTTGTGTTTCACCATTAAATTTCCACCAATAGTGCCGATCTGTCAAATAACAAAATACATTACCAATTGTATTAATTAAACATCAGGTACTTATGTTAAATTTTGTGGGTGCAATTTTAACTTCTACTTTCTTGTAATCTCCAGCTTTGTGGTGGAATAATACTTAATATTGAAATTACATACTTACATTTCTGACTGGTATGTGGGCAACTAAATCCAAATGTTCATTTAATTTTCTCAAATATAAAAAGTCTTCATTAGATTGTGAAATATTTTCAAATATACGTATCATATCATTGAGGACGATGCCGGCGCCAAGTACGAGATTTTGGTCGATGTAGTGTGTTTTTAAGAAGTCTACAGGTTGTATGTCAATCAAAACCCTCGGAAATGCAATTATTGGAACAGCACCTTGAATGTGAAAAATTTAGAAAACGTTACTTTGTTCATCGTTGGGAATCACAAATAAAGGCTAATTCATCGAGGATTTATCGACGAGGTTTTCTATTACGACAATGAAAAAGGTGGATATTTTAACATCATTTAATATCAAAACCTAACCTTAAGTTGTATAGTACTAAGGTGGTTATGGAGGACAGAAAGTTTATTTTTAGCTAAAAACTCACGGATCAAAAATGAGGTGCGACAGTGTATTGTCGTGATAGAGGAGAGTAGTGGCCTATTTTTTCGACTATCTCCTCCATATAATATAACATAATATAATTTTTGCACACTAATAAATAAAAAAGGTTCTCAACAAGCTTAGCGATCTCTGCGAGACAACAATGAAGACAAAGTACATTAAAAACTAATAATCTATCAACTATATCTCACCTCGTCCAGTATTCCCATTCACCAACATATATGAATCTGCACCTTCAACGTTGAAGATATTAAATATATCATTAATTTCATGTACTCTGTACCAAACTTTGTTATCCTTTAATTTTATTTTCTTTACAACTGGATTGGCTTCCTTCTTTGCTACTAAGCACCAACTTTCACACGTCTTGTCACAATTGCCTCGATTACGGCAGACATTTAGATCTTCAATATCGTGTAAATTTGAGTTGGGTTTTGGTGCGTCTTTAGCAAAACTCTTAAACGCATCAAGAATCGGCCTATATCCGGTGCATCTGCATGTGTTGCTGCCGAAAGAGTTCTCTATTTCGTACTGCGTCAGGTCATAATTTTTGGATTCCAATAAGCTGTTCGATTTTAAAATAAATTTAGAAGATTATTAAAATAACAAAGAGATATTGTTGTTTATGAGCGTGATAGATTTATAAGTCGTCTTTCGAAATGTGCTCGAAAAGTAAAAAAGTATAATCAACCTTAATATCTTTAATAAACTGGTCGTTATTTAAACTAATTATATAACAGCTGCTTCATGTTGCTTACAATTAATAATGAATCACAGGTCCTCACCCATACATGCTCATGACCCATCCAGGGGTGCAATATCCACACTGCGTACCATTGTGTTCAGCCAGCGTGCGCTGCACAGGGTGATAACCCTGACGACTTCCTAGACCCTCTACTGTTTTCACCTCCCAATCCTGGCATGATGTTATTGACACAAGGCACTGCAATAATATTTACTTTATTTAAGCTCTTGAAATCATAACAAGTTTAAATTTCTTCTCTCGGTCTGGCTTTTTGTGAACGTGTCGTAGCGTTATATATAAGTTTAATTTAATCATAAATTTAATTGCATTTAGTGTCAGTGAATTTACAACCAATTTTTGAAAATTTGCTGTGCTCCAAAATGGTGCACATGAGATAATCACCAATATAGAAAATGGGTTTATATTAGAAAGATTTAGCTACATAGGTATGTATCTGATTATCAATCATTCAAAACAGTGAAGGAGGTAGCAAATTGTGTTATATTCAATACCGAGTTAACAGAGAATGTTCTTAAAGAACCATCGGGAGCTGGTGCGGAGACAGAGACGATGCAGGAGCCGCAGCCGCCCTCCTTACACATATACTTGGTACCAGGTAAATTCAACCAGAAGCGGAGGTAGTCGTTCAGCGACACGTCCGAATCAACCTCACTACCCACTGAATAAACCATTAATGAATATACAAAAATATTCCAGATAACACTAAATTTGTTGGAAAAGTTTCAAAACTATATATTTTTATAACTTATAAGAATACCAAAAAAACTATTAAAATCGGTCATTATGATTTCAAAATCGATTTCAAAACGTTTTTAGAAATAAGCTGAGACAATAAGAAAAGAAAGGTAATAACCGAAAAAGGACTTAAGATATGGCATGCCTACAGTTACGACGTCTTTAAATCTAAATAACAAAATATTTTTATTCTTACCTGAACATTTATTGCCGTTAACGCTAAATGTAATTCTATCCATTCTGCAAGCTAAATTGTTAATACAATGTTTAATCCAAGGCGTATCTACTATGAAACAGATAATTGATTCACTGCAACAATTTTGTTAGCAAGTCATAACATCCGATCGTAGATTGCAATTATCGTAATTGGCCCTAAATATACATGTTACAGGAAGCAGCCAATATAAAGAAAGGAAATTGTACAAAAAATAGCAAATACTTACTTTCCAAAATACCTTCATTATGTATGGGCTACTTTCAATAAAGGATTATTCAAGTCGAGCAACTGTAGGTTGTTAAGTGCAATTTATCGTAAGGTAGCTAATTAATAATATGATAGAAATATTTTTTGCCTTTTTAGAGACATTTTTTCCATGCGTGCACATTACAGATTTATAGATGCTTCTACTTAAGTCGAGAATGTTGAAGATACTCATGTTGTTATAAAATTTACGCTTTTGGTCGAGAAGAATCATGACTGTTTTTAATAAATGCCTTCTTTCTTTTTCTTTCTCTAGTCTTTTTGGTCTTTTCTGCTGTTTTAATCAACTATTTTTGTTTCCTCTTTAGCCGTATTGAGATGGCCTAGAATATTGACCCCAATTCCATACCACCCAGTGCAGACCATGATATTCAAACAGGATAGTATAACAAACTGTCTAAACATCCCTTATCTTAGCAGTAATGGACATTTAATAAACAATAGCAAGAAAAAAATAGGAAGAATTTGAATGGCAGAGGAATAGATGGAACCAAAATTGGAGAAAAAACAGGGTTTGAAAAGGAGCAAGGTTATTTTTAAGTAAATAATTAAAGATTTTTATATTTGGCGCTTTACGAATATAAGATGGCAAGAATTTTCAAAATCGTTTGCAAAAACGATGAAGAATTTATAACGATAAGAGGAGCAATTCATCACAAATACAAAACATGATAAGGCTAATGATGAATATTCGGTTTATAGCTTGTGTTTTTACCGACCCTACTACCTCTAGCAAAGTACCTTACGTGAGTATTTAATTGCCCTTGTTACAAGCATTATTCAACACTGTAAATTAGAAATAATTCACACGTAAAAATTATTTTCCGACAGCAGCGTAACGTAAGTCGATACCCAATACTTCGTTGATTTTAAAACCTTTAAAACTAACATTGTTGCATAATTGTAGTTATGTGCCTATTATTATATTGATTACAGTTCAATCTATTAGCGATCAATCAATTCTTGTGTACTCTGGTAGGAGTAGCGTGTAGGAACTCTCGCAATCCAGGTTCAATACTGAGCTAATGAGTTGTCATGTTATGGCTTGTGCATCTTTACCCAAAGCACAATTGTCCTTTCTTTTAAATGACCTGATTATATTGACACACAACTTTTATAAGTTGTGTGCCCTCTGGCAATCCATAAATTATATATCCCGTATATACCTTTTTTCCTCTGCTGAGCTATTTGTTATAACAATTTGATACCTTTGTTGTATATCAAATTCCCAATTTCTCTTTTAATGTCAAAACCGCCATCGCTGATATCTGCTTATACTAAAGGTTGAGAGACTTTGGAGAATGGGTTTATCCGCCTTTTGTACCACTTTCTATTAGGTATAATAAAGTTTAAATAAATAAATAATTACAATAGCGTTAAAAGCCTCCCTCACTGACTACTACAATGAAAAGGCAGATAATAATTTATTTATGTACATTATACAATAATCTTAAATTTAACAAGACACTGTTTCGTTTAGGAACAATTTGTATAAAATTGTCACAAGTCACATAGGATAGGCACTTTCACTAAACGGCATTTTCATCTTTCTATACAGGCTGTTCACAACTGTTAAGTAGTAGAGCGAAAATGCTGAAAAAGAAAAAAATATATTACTTGTCGTTAAAATTCAATAAAAAGTTCGAGGAAGCGAGCACAGCGCCATCTATCATTCAACAATGTAAATGATTATGTTCTGTTTGGAATACAAAGGTTCAATTATTTGGATATTATTCGTACAAAAATAGTAATTTTAATTACGATTAAAAAATGCGATAGCAGAGAAGAAAATTTGGGCTCATACATAATATTAGGTAATACCAAATCTAAAGAAAATAATTAAATATGTCAAAAAATAAGAAACATCTGGATATGAAATATACTTTATCATCTAATCTAATACCTAAGGTTTACATTGTCAATTTAACAGACTAATTACCTCACACCGCCATCTGTTACAATCTCATGGAACTAATTTTTTGTAAGATATTAAACAAATAATAAATTGAGATGTAATCTATCCCATCTTTCAAGTTGGATCAAACTGCACAGTGTGCAAAATTTGAATAAAATCGGTTAACTAGTTTAGAAGTTCCTCGCGGAAAAACACCGTGACACGTAATAATATTAAGAAGGTAAGATAAGATATCTCATGATACAATATGTATGCGAGCATTCCCCATTTCAACTTACCAGCTCCACCTATGAATAGGAACACTATCAAGGCGATGCTTTCTGGTGTCTGGATGTATACCCGCAGCTCTGGACTGAAGAGACACGTGACGGTGGCCACGAGGAATATACACAGAATGAACACGGAGTTGAACAGCAAGGACAACTGGAGACACCCTGGTCGCCTCTGAAAAAGACAAAAACATTTGAAGACATGATATTTATTTATTTATAGATATTTATTTAAGGGCTTCAACGCGAGCGAAGCCGCGGTTAAACACTAGTTTTTTACAGTACAACATCTGTCTGCCATATTATGAATTCATGTTAATTGTGAAAGGTTATAAATTGTGATATTATTTGTATGAGTTTACGTACAAACGATGACTGCAAAACAAAACGTGTGAGTTTAATTAAACGACACATTTGCATAAACTATACATAAAGCCAATTTCAAAACGTGTTACTTACATCCACAAACCAATATTATTTCTGCATTATGCATGTAACTCCGTATTTCTCTTGTTACCATACGCTTAATTATTTGCAAATGAGTTCTGTGTGTACAATAGATCGTGATGTTCGTTCGTGTAATAAAAACGTCACTAAACCATTGTATTTTAAATGATAAATTATCTAAAGTAGTTTTGAAACAAGGACAATAGGTTTGAATCGTAAGGACACAAGTCACATAGTTCATTGTTTGAGTGATATAATATAACGATGCCTTAGAGGTTGTAAGGCCTTGGGCAGGAGGCCTTTGAGGGTCTCAATTATTGGCCTTAGTATAATTAAGTTAGTACGCTCACCATCCAAGGCTGCATCTCTGTTTACCATCAGGCAGGATAGCAGTCAAGTATTAACTATTTACCTAGTGTAAAAAATGGTATTCTGTGAGGACTGTCTAAGTTTTTACAAACGAGCAGGTGAACCACCTGATGATAAGAGATCACCGTCTTCCATTAATCAGCAAGACCAAGCCGGTGCCGGTCAAGAAAGAAGAAGAAACTACTCACTCTCAAACTCCCAGCCTGAACACGATGAATCGTTTGGCGACTGACTCAAGCAAGAGGGTGGTAGCTAGCCAGTTGGGCTTCAAAAAAAGTTAATTTTGCTAATGATAATATTAATAACATAATAATACGCGATACACTTTCACTAAACCAGCTTTTGTCGCCTCTAACGACACTAGTCCGCCGGCATTATATTGGAGTGAGTATTCAAGCGGCTGTAATAACACCGAAACTAACGATATTATGTTACTTAATATAGTTTTCGAAAAAGAAACAAATATATATCGTTGATTTTTGCAATATGAAGTTCTAAACATAAAAAAGTGCATTCATTTGTCTGTTTTAAGGAGGCCTAGAGCATACTCCACCACACAGATCCATTGCGGATTGATAGAGGGGTTAGTGGTCAACCCAAGTATCAGTTTTATGCCGCCCAAAGACCTCCGACATAACAACACAATAACACCGGAACCAATGACTCAACGTGCCTTTCAAACCACGCAAACGTTCAAGAAATTTCTGTCACTAGCGGTCACCCATCTTGCTACATACGACACACGCACGTAGTTTGCCTCGAACTGCCGGGCAATAAACGTTTCCAAGTAAGCCAAGGAGGCAATGGATATAAAATATGGCTCACCCGTCTTATTCCAATGAGGACTACGAAATTACTGATGAGGGATAATGTGGAGAACATGACCATAGTCATGGATATCAAGTTGTCTTCTTGTTCCCTCTCCATATGTGACGGCAGGTTCCACGCACCCGCCACTATATACGCCACGCACGATAACTGAAATAAATAATAATACGTTTTACCATCCAAGAGTACATCACCGCTTACCATCAGATGTTACTGTAGCAAGCATTAACTTATAATTAACTAGTTGTACTCGGCGTGCGTTGCTACGCATATCAAAAAATCAACATTTCGAGTGTAACTCATCAACCATGCGTCCGATAGATATACCGATAGATTTGGTACCAAAACCTTTATCAGAGTTGACCTCGTTGCTCTATGTTCTACCATTTCAGAGTCTATAAATATACATACAGACAAACATCCATTTTTATATATAAAGATAAAAAAAATAGAAATTATTTTGTACAAGTCTTTTCGCTAGATTTGGAAATGCCGTTATTAGAAATAAAGCGACTTAAAAAATAGATATCTTAATAATCCTCCGAATTCCCTTCCCTCTTGAAATTCAAGAGAATCCTGATAATGGTTTTCAAAATTTAAGCAGTCTAATATACCATAATCTTAATTGTAAATTCGAGGAAAACCATTAATAGTTTATTTCTACATTTATAATAATAATAATAATAATTAATAATAATAAGCCCCCCTAAAATCCAACCGTACGTCCGAATCGAACACCTGATTCACGTGGGGGGCGGACACGTGATGAGAAATTACTG
>DWJN01000710.1:0-21626 GCA_018248895.1 Carystus phorcus
CCGGTTTAAACTTCTATTAGACCAAGTAAAATAAACCTTTGCTTAAAGTATAGTATGAAAGATAAACCTATACTTGTTAATCGTGGTTTAGACCTTATTTTGTAATAACGCGGTTAAAGTTTTGCGAGGGATATTTGGTATTACAATTTGTAAATTAATAATACTTACCGAATTGGCATTGGCCTTAAATATTATCAGTTAGTTCTAGCGAAGAAAACGTAGTTCACGCAATTATTATGGCATTCCTAGTCTGGTACAAAGAAAGATCCGCGATTGACCAAAGATGTATTCTACGGCCTATCTCGATCTTAATGTCCTAAGATAGACTTATTTGCCAATAAATTAGCTACCCGGAATAAGGAGAAATAAGTAGTTACATTTAGTGCCATTTAAGTAATTATGTCATTATGAATATTTAAAGTATATAATTATACTGGGAGTAGCGTCACTTCGAGAAATATGATCTTACATTCAGATACGGTAACCGCAATCTTAGTATTGTTATGTTTTATCATACAATTCATAATACCCATGGGTATCTGTAAACGTGAAAACTTTTCTTGTTATTCACTTTTTTTTAATCGCATTTACTCAAGCAGATAGACACTTTATTTTATATACGTAGCATTTTAGCTCTCTTTATTCTTTATACCGAATGCAAAACTTATGATACAGTAATATTAAGCAGGTATTGTAGGGAAATTTAGATATTTCTTATTCAATTGTAGATTGATTTTTACATAGTGAAACCCTCTTAAAATTATACTATAAATTACTAATTATATTATGTATGTCAATATACTCGTTTATCTTCATATCCTTATGCCCCAATTATATGAAAATGTTAAGATTTGTTTTTATTTAAGGTGGTCCGTGAATTCCGTATTAAACTATTTAAAAAACATTGTCCAATAAAAACGCTTTTTCAATACGTCTCTATATTTTGCTCTTTGTTACAAAAAAACAGTCATAAACTATTTTTTTTGCTAAAGTGCACTCCTTGGCTGCGCTATCGATGAATGCCGATAAAATGAATGGATAAACTTGAATATTAAGAGAAACAAATTTATAGAATTCCCAGATAAAAATTATCTAAGCTTTAGTATAAAAACAAATAATAATTTAAACAATAAAATATAAATTATTCAATTAATATTGTTCGTAAATAAATGAAAAGAATGTTTTGTTTACCGGACTATCTACAAAACTAGAAAATCTTACTATGTGATTTATACACATAATAAATTCCTAAAAAATAACAGCAATCTAAGGACGACTACATAAGGTAGAGGTAGGGCGAAGCGTATTGAGAGCCGGTTTCTAGTATTTATACATTTTCATTCGAAGTTAATATAAATACTGTTTATTAATAATCATAAATACTGTTTATTAGAACGTTAAGTAAAAATATTAACAAGACCTTTTACATTCAATCATTTTTTTCTTGTTTAATTAGAATAATAATTTATATTTATTAAGCAGTAAAAAAATTGTCATAGAACGGTTCCGAAGAAAACACCCTAAAATGTTAATGATACAACAGTCCACATTTAATTGCTATAAGTGTAAAAACACAATAACCACAACTAATTATGTAGGTATTCATAGTAGAAATATTTGCTTATAAATTAAATTAAATAACTTTTTATTCTAAGTTTAATTTCAAATATTACTATAAACAAAATAAACGTTAGTCAGTTCTCCGAGCCTGCTTACCGTTTAAAAGTGAACATGATATAAATGAGTCAACTCTGCCTATTTCGAATCGTACAAGGAGATCGAAAACTACATATATGTGTTTACAACCTTATCGTGACTATCCCCATATCGCGTGGTCATTTAGATCATAAAACAATAGAACAGTTGCAGCCGAGAGAATGCAATGCGCAGTTATGCAAATAGTGGAGGTCGCGACCGTAAGCATGAATATTGATACGGCATTGTCGAGATTGCAGATTAACCCAGCGATAGCCCCGCTCCTACTTTCTATAAGCACGATTCGTAAACGAATTATCCTGCACTAATTATTCAATGACGGCTTTAGATCCTTTGCAGCGAACAACGCCGCCGTAGACACGTAATGAACAAAACCAATAATGGTTATAGGTCTCGAAGTAGCAAAAAATAGTCATCCTTGCGCAATATTTTTAAGATAATACGAATAGCACTGGCGGCGGACTGGTCACGCCGCCACAATGGTCGAGCCGACTAAGAAATGGCTTTAAACGTATAACTCCGTCAAATGGTCATAAAATGAGACCCGTTTTATGGCGCACCTTTATAACCGCGGGCTGCATAAGGATGGACTGCGAGTGCGAATACGACAGCTCAGTCAACTCAGACGCTTCGTTCTATCTTCCCTGCTCGCTTATGACAAATAAGCCAGATTTGATTCGTTAATGCTCTTAATGATCATACTTAGGCATCCTCCTAGAATGTTCTTTCCACATTTAGGATACCCAAGACAGCAATGTACTGTTAATTAAGTCAGCGTTTGCTTTGAAACTGTTGAAGACTTTACGTGAAGTTTTAATTCTATAATTCCATAGAAAGGTTTTAGGGAATAAACAATATTTCTTTTTTACATGAAACAGATAACAAATAAAAATAAAAGCGATTTATTAAGGCTTTTTATAAATATTTTAATATATTTATTTACCTTGTAATTAGTACATTAAATATTTTTATTTCAATCAGACATTAGGCTTCAAACTTTTAAAGATAAAGGAATATGATTATGTATACGAGGAATATGATGCTTTTGTCATTGTGGCTGAACGACTTTAGTTATTGAGGTCACAATCATACAATGTATTTTGTCGATACAATAGTTCAAATCTGAATTCAGGAAGGGGCGCTGTATTCTCACTATAAAATTATTTGAATATTCGAAGTATAGTAATTATTATGTAATGATGGATTTATATACCTATTTAGTAATACTACTTAAACATGTTCTCGACAACTCGAAAAGTAGTTTATGGTTTAATTTGAAATTCTGCACAAGTAAATAAATTATGACAAGAGTATTTGTAGCAGTCCTCCACATAGCGTCGAGGAAGGCCACCGGGGGGTTTTAGTGCGGTAAAAATGCCACATACATAACCCTGTCGCTCCCACGGCAACGGGTACCTATCGAAGGTTTAGCCCTCGACAAAAAAAGGATTATATCAAAGCTTCCACGTTTATTCGTTTTGATTGACTTGTTGGTTGTATTTGGCATAAGTATTTCGTAATTTCATCACTATGATAACCCATCGCTCTGGAGGTCTTGTTTTCAATTTATAATTTCAAAAAACTAGTTGAATTTATTTTCTTAATAGACGTACATTTTCGAGCACCATTGTAAGGTGAGATTTTATGTTTCGAAAACCACTCCAATATTCCATACGGTAAAGAACCGTTTACTAATTCAAATCCGGAATTGATTCCAACGGACGGCACTAACTACTTCGTACCTTGTTATTCTTAGAAGTGGAAGATTTATTTAACAGTACAATAAAACACGAATTCTTTACAAAAAAACTTGTTCACATTTGCTATTTCGTATTGCGTTGTATAGCTGAAGTCGTCGCTACCTGCATCAGGTAGGTTATACACAATAAGGATTTAACGCGAGAAAAAAAGGGTTCTCTTAAAACCACGACAATATGCCAGAGGTTTGGCACTAAAGTGTGACAGCGGGGTTTATATAACTTTTTAAAATCGCATCTTCCTGTTATATCTGATTTATGTTAGTACGATTATAACGAACATTAGCATATAATATTGTATAAACGATGAGAATTTTAATATATTATACATTAAAATATTTGACTTCTTTTGCTCATAGTGTACTTTGCTGAATAACAAGCATGGTTATAGCATCATGTGCTTCACCTGAAAGGTGACTCTATATCACAAAGTTCAATCCCGAATATTAATGACCTAATAAACGTTATAATTGTTGAACGCATTCCTTCTATTGATAACTATAATATTTAACCACTGAGAGAACAAACACTAGTGTCAATAACTACGAGAACTATGTTGTGAGCACTTTTTTTAATACAACCTATGGTTATTATTTATCCTAAATAGAACCTAATTGAGGTACGTCAGGTTAATACATTTCTCGAGGTCTGTAACGACTCAATTCACTATGTAGCTGCCACAGCCGTTTTAACAAACATGTTTATTTAAAGCAACGCACTACAATTATGAATACTATTTAACTAACGTTTACACAATCAGTACAAACTTTGTCAAAAAGGAATTTGATGCAAGATACAAAAATGTTTATTTTCTTTTAAATAATTGATATGAGAGCTGGTTTTTGGTTAATAAAAATAGAATTTAGGTGTTAGCGAAGAGATGAACGTGGACATTGTAATTGCTCATGAATATGTATAGAAACCCTTTGATTACAATGTTCGACGAAAATTTATGGACTAAATTGATACCCGTGAAATTATACCCACTTAGATAAAACCGCTTCAATAGCCTTAAATCAAAGGTAAAAGAATGAACAGATATTCTTGTATGTTTTATGTTCTGATTTTAGTTAAGTTTTATTATTTTGAGCTGCCGAATTCTAAATTTAAATTCGATAATTTAGGTTGTTTTATTTAAACATGTCTTATTTTTAAATTCCAAGCCTGCAACAGTATAAAATAGGCATTAATTACGTTTTGTTTTTATTTTATGTTATTTACCCGAATAAACAAAACAAAAATATAATAATATTACAAAAAAAACAAAGGATCTGGTATCACCAAAGGTTTCATAGCCAGTCGATCTGGAAACACCAATTTGTTGTAAATAAAAAAAGTAGCTGGGATCCGTATTATATCTTTCTATTTTATTAGTAAAAAAATTAAGTAAAAATAAAGTAATTTCATAGCCGATTTTATACCGATTTTAGACCTTAGCCGATAAGACCTTAGATTTTAGCCGATTTTAGCCCTGCAATACGCGAGAGCAAGTAAAATACTTACCAGCTTGTACAAGTGACATCAGGATTTAACTGGATGGAAGAGGGCATAATGCTCTAGTTCCATAGCCTCGTCTATTGTTCAACTGCGTGTACCGAAAGCAGATGAAGGTGGCTTGGTTTGCATAGAGATTTAGTCTACTATACCCCATACCGTAAACTTAAAACGTCTGCCGTTGTAATAGGACTTTCGATAGTAATACAAAGTTCCACATAGGAACTTAGAACTAAGATGTACGCAGACACTTTTTTCTGTATATGAAGCATTATCATCTATGTAACAAAATATCACAAATAAAAGACCAAATGTGTTAAACACCGATGAGGTATGTGATACCTGTTATTTCTATGTAGTCCGAATAAGGTAACGGGACGATTGCTTAATGTGGGCGTAGGATTCTTAACATTTCACTAGCGCCATTTGCATTTTACAACTTTTATCGGTGTTCTCAAACGGGAGGTTGCGTCGAGACACGAGAATCACAACTTTTAAACATACCTATTATTTATGTTTTTGTCACATGCGTAATATACTATAAGTATATCCTTATATGCATCAGTGCAATTATAATTATATGAGTGTAATAAAATAATCATAGTATTTATTAGCTCCTAAAACATTTACTGGTATCAGCACATTAATGAGTATACAATCAAAGATAGTTTGCAATTATATCCGTTAAACGAAAGTTTAAATTACACCGACAATGCTGAAAATTAATTATGCTCAAAAATATACTGTTCATATTAAAAATAGAACGAAACACGATGAAGGCGTACTGCAAATAAAGAATTCACTTTAAGTATAACGCGATATGTCAAAACTGTAAGCCTTAATTGTAATTTAGTAGGTAAAATTCAACTCTCAGGATCAAGATCAAAATCGAGCACGCTCATTTCGGTTTTCAAATTTATTTGACTCATGTGATACGAAGGATGAATCGCTCCTCTATATACAATAACACAGTAAATCATGAGGAATCGTAACGCGATGGAGGTGTGCCGAGCACGAAATTAAAATGCAATAATATCTCCGGCGTGCTGTAATTCTGGCCTGTCCAGATCTCTGAAGATTATCGTAAAGTATTTATTTATCCACCGTTCCCTCGGGAGGTTAGATAGCATCAGGAAATCAATTTTGCGGCGAAACGTCGCAGAGGCGTAAGGTTTGCGTAAGTTACAGGTGGCAGTAATGCAGATTTTATAGTTTAATGCATGTGCATTTGACACTTAAGCCGGCTCTTTTAACTTCCTTCAGATAAGCTTCGTAAATTAAAATCATATCAAAGATTTATTAATATCGCATTAATACTGCACAAGCCTGATCTAAATTAAAAGGCTTCAAGGGCTAACGAACGATTTTATTTTAATTTACATCATTTATGTATAAAAAAATTGGCTATGGTACGTATTAATGTTTTTTCGATACGTATTAAGATTCAAGAGGCTTCAAACAAGGGCATGAATGGTTTTATTTGTGCCTGCTTATGCTTCATGGAATATCTAGTTACGCAATAGTTTTCTTAAGCGTGGCTTCGTTGGTACCATAATTACTTGAATCTTCTGTTAGATTATAGGGGACGCATACATTGGGGCTATACACATGCAAATGTATAACAAAATAAAAACGATAGTCGATTTGGTTTGCTCTCGCTAAACTCCCATCACGTATCCACCTCAATGACGCACAAATCATAATAAACTTCATACAAGCTCAAACTTATGAGCAGCATGCACACTGTTCTTGTATAACCATCCCTACATAAACACGAGTGTATGACGTAGAAAGCAACAGACCTACAGAAACCGGTTGGACTTCACATGAATGCACACACATATACACGTAAGTGTCCAATTAAACAAGATCCGTGACAGTCTGTTATACGCTCCCCACTCGTTTCTTCGCAAGGAATGTTCGGAGGCAGGGAAGATCACACATGAGTGGTCGGTACAGTCACAGTGATAAGAAAGCGAGCATGGCAGACTGTCGAGGTCCGATCTATTATAATATTGTGATTGCCCTCCGTATTGGACAATTGAGCAATAATGGAATTTGAAGACAGAAGGAAGTTTGCTGGCATTCACCGACGCGCAGGGGAGTGTGGTAATTGCATATTTAAATAAGCTCGGAGTGTTCAACATTTACTACCTAATATTTTTAAACACGTGGCCGCTTTGCGTTTTAAAATAAGGTCCATTTTACTATGATGGTACTCACGATATATTGTGACCATCTTAATATATCTTGTGAGTACCGCATAATAGTAAAGTGCGCAAAATCTACGGTTAGTGAAGTATAAAATTTTATATTTTCTCAAAATAATGTTATTATTAATGAGGACTTATATTAATAATACATAACATGCATGAATTATATTAATTATACATGACAACTTAATGCGCCATAAATATGTATAACAAATCAATTACAACAACGAATATAAAACTCCACAAATTGTTGCAAATAGTTAGACATTTGAAAAAAGTAGTTGATGAATCGTGAAAATATTTAAACGGTTGTGGTCGAGATAGCTTTATAGCATGCGGAATTGTTCCTCGCACAGCTTGTCCGTAACGAATTCATGTCGTTAAGTGTAATTGCACTGTACAAATAAACTTCCGTAGAGCCGGTAGAGACGCACGCGTAAATTAGAGCGCTATAGATCAACAGGTCGATCGCGATCTCACTCAATCGACTCTCTCTTAGACGTAAACGGTTTAGTTTCTACCGAGATCCCGTCTTGTTGTCTATGTAATTAGAGGCTTGTTCCACTATACTATCTGTATAGTGCTGTATCGTGAATCGTTTGTAAACTATCGCATATTTACACTACAAATAACATTTGTTTTGTTTTATGATTTAATCAATCAGACCGTTAGAGTTCAGTAGTCATTGCGATAATAAATACTCACCAGTAATAAGAATTTATGAGTATGAACTAATATTGACGACCCCGTAGCCTAGTTGGTACCTATATTAGGCAATATTAAATTCGCAGGCGCGAAGCAAATGTATTTGAGTTTCGATTTCATATTTGATCTTCCAACTTGATAGATAAATGCTTGCTTGATTGTAGTCATCAATTTATAAAATACTTGTGTTAGTCCTTGTACACACGACGGAGAAAAACCTAGTCCCCCATACTATAAGTGTGTACCTATTCAATTATTAATCAAACTAAATAGACCCCCAAAATTCCATGCATTAGCCTAAAAAAGTTTATTGGTATCGCCATATTAAAAGCTCACAATAATTCACTCTTACACTAGAATTTTATGTTCCTGGTGGCATGGATAACACAATTTGTTCGCAAGCAGATCAAATACTAAATAGGCTACGGTGTCGTCATAGCTTTTTCTTAATTTGTGCCTGTCTAATTGACTGTGAGCCTGCTGTTCGTTGATCCCTTAGATATGTTAGTGGATCTTCATAGAATTTCAGAAACCTAATAATATTTCTGACGAAATATTGTTTTCAGGTTGAATCATTAACACTGGGTAGAGTGGGATTCAATTACAGCGACATAATTAAATCTAATTAAATGCGAAAGATCGACATTTCAGAAGAAATTGTCGTGATTTGGCGAGAACTCTGAAACATCACTTTGAGCGGAGGTATTTATGTTGTCTTTAACATCAACACAAGGGTATTTTGCGCAGTTTACGCTAATTTGCGTAGGATTAGTATCTGCCATTTAGTTACTAGGTAAAGTTCCTATTTCAAGTCACGATCTGACAGCACGCCACTCAGATATGGTTAAGACTAGGTGCGGTAATAGGTGGTTTAATAATTACTGACATTACTATACATACAAAAATTACTTCGCAATATATTTCATCATTAGGTATTATATTACTAATTTATTTGATATCACTGCACTGTAGCCAAAGTTTTGTTTTGTCTTTCGATGCGATTTATTCAATTAAGTTGATGTTGTTTAGTCACCCATGAAGCAATGTAACATTAGATTCATGCACAAAGTGAAACATATGGTTCAGTCACCCTATTATTAAACAAAAAATTATATGTAACAATTCAAGTTTAGTCATTCCGCAGTTCTCCAGTCAATTCAGTCACTTCTAGTGTAAAGTCTAAGTCTAAAAAATATGTCAGGCAGTGAAAATATTTGTAAATTAAAATATCATAGTATCAAATGGAACATTATCTAGGATTTGGATTTATTCCGGCTTTTTATGTAATTTAAACAATTGCTTATTAACAAGCTCACATGACTGTTTAAATAACAACCCAAAACCTATCACAGTTCCAACATTGTGACATTCTTTTGTAAATTCCATTTTCCATTCCATTCCATTTCTTAACCTACATTAAAAAAATAAGATGTGTAAGTGATTTTTTTCATCGGTAATGCTTTTAGAGGACGCGCCACCCAAACTCGTTATCAATCCGAGTCTCAAAACGCATTTAGGCAACGCAGCCGGTTAAAATAAACGTTAATTTAACATTTAAAGTTTTCTTCGAACGTACGTCCGTCTTGACCACCATAAATTCATTGATAAAAAGCGAAACGCTAATAACTTAAAAGCGCCCGAGAGTGAATTGCCAATTTCGCCTAACGTCCTTTATCGGTCACGTTTTATTCTTCTTTAAAATCGAAAAAAACTTACAAGAACGAACGCTATGAAATAAGAGCTTTACTTTATTTGCGATATATACAAACAGGTTGTGTGTTTATGATAAAATCCTTCTAAAATGATTTTACGGAGACTGTCAGTATGTAAATTTAATTTAAATCAAAGAAATATCTTTGCGACTTGTTCAACGAACCCAGTATATTGGCTCGATAGTATTAATTTACGACAATTCACATAATATGCTGGACCGTGACAAAACAAGCGCCCTGTATCATAAACTGTAGCAAACTATATTATGTATACAACATTAAAATAAACAGACGCCTCGGTTTAATTAATATAAACACTCGAACAGCAAAATAGAGAATGAAAACAGGTGTAGCTTTAGAGCATCTAGATACAGCGCAATGAAATCGTTGTCGTATGAATTCCAAACATGACAACCGGTGCGGCGGAACGCAACCTGCCGGCCCGACTTATGCGCGTATAAGCAAAAATCCGTTACATACAGACAAACGTGTATGGACCGAGATCATTGCATCGATGAATATGAATATCAGATATCATGCGAATATCTGTGTACACTCCGATGAACTTCGGCTGCTACCATTTACGTAGCATTCCTGATCCGGGAATGAAGAATACACACATTTTTGGTATTGCAACCGGAAGCAACGAATTTTATCTTGGTTATAAACATGTAGCTTGTAAACATGATTCGAAAGACAGGCTGATACATAGACAAGGTGAACTTCGTATCATCTGGGAACATTTATCCCGTTTTTGTAACATTTCTCATCAATCCTCAGCTCATATTGGTTGTAGCGTTATGTTATATAGCCTCCAGCCTTCCTCGGTAACTGTACTATTGAACACAAAAATATTTTTTCAATTGGAACTAGTAGTTCTTAAGATTAGTATGTTCAAACAATCGAACAAACAAACTCTTCAGCTTTAGATTTGTATCTGTAGAAGTGTAGATATGGTGGTTGTTACCCAATAAAATATCTTCTCAAAATGTGTTTCTGTAAAAAAAAAAATTAAACTCATCGCGGAAATTATCTACCAGTTTTGGAAAGGCTGATCAAAGGAAATAAACTGTCAAATCTATTGTCAAACGTTAGTAGGGTTGCTGAAGGCATGGGCTCATTTGATTTGATTATTTAAACAAAGCTATCAAATTTACTTCCGAATCGTATATCAATTGGAATATTGTTTTTTGATGTAATTAACGTTTTAGAAACTCGAATTGATTTCACCGGACTTCTAAGTTAAAAACTATATTTTTATAATCCTTTCAGAAACCGGCGCTATATGTTTTATTGCGAAAATCTCTACGTGACTTTGTTCCGTAAAATTGGGTTAAAATACATCAAATAGAAATTTGCAATACCCCTTTGCATTAATATGTCTTAAATTTATGTGTACTTTTAGGATTGTCTGTTATAAGTTGACAGCCAGAATCCAAATAAAACACACGATTTACACGGATAATATTTCAGTTGAGGTACTGAAAGTATTCGTTTTATATTATAGTTTTGTATATTACCTAAATATCGATTTTTTGTGGACACGTAAGGTTTCTTACCTTTATATATACAATTTTTTCTTTTCGTATATGTCACTGACGTCCTCCTAAAAGGTTGGGCGTATTTTGAGGATGTTTTTATGTATTTAATGTGCACGTGTTACTACTAAGTACAGCTATAGTTTATGTATAACGGTTAAAACTATTAAAACTGTTAAAAATATTTAATTAAAATCCTACAACGGTTATTAACCAATAGAATTGTACTGAATGTAAATAAATTGCACTACTGGATAAATAAATCATGTGACAGGAATATACACATTGTGCTTATATTTCCACACCATAAAGTAAAGATTACAACCATGTTTTCTGTATTCTGGACTTAAAGAGTCAACTATTATGTTCTTGCCATAAATGTTTATAACCTTAAAGTGGAGTATTTTGTCCATAATTGGTATTTATAGTTTTGCGTCTTTACTTTATTGACTAGTTGGCACTACAGATTATTCTTTCTTGTACGCATTCACTTTTTAAGTCAACGATCGACCGCTCAAATGTCACCGGAGTGAAGACTCGTAATTAGCCGCGAAATGATTAAAGAAATAGCTCACTCGTTGGTAGCTAGTGGGTGAACGCATTCGCAGACATAAGTCTATTAGTATTGGCGTGAAATAATGAAAGCTATTTCACAGTATAACGTAACTTGTACGTTCATTAAGGCGGGTGTCGGTGGCCGAGCGGGTGCACGTTGCATAAATCAGTCGAGAGAATGCAGCCCGGCGCCCTAATGCGCTTTCGATGTCGGTTGATAGCTCACCCCCCTCCCCGGTCCACCTTAAATTGGTCTTCTTTCACACAATCATATCCCTCAATGATTTCAATAGCATTCCACCGTGCGAGCGACCGCGCCAATTTTTGCCCGAAACTAACAACTTAAATGATTACTTTCGGCCAAATATAAAACCTTTGTAAGGGAAATCAAAAATCTATAACCTCTTTGTGACTACAATCCAAATGAAACACTTGTTACCTATCAAACTCTTCAGTGCACAATTTATCTATTATAATTATTAAAGTAATGCACGAATTACTTTGAAACATTTTTTCAAGACCAACGAAAAATATATGACTAGTGTTACGGGCCGAAAAAGATTCTCTCTCTACCAGAAAAAAAAGTGTTGTATGTAAGAAAAAGTAGTCATAGCCTTATGATTATAACATGATCACTACTAGCAGCATATGCATATTCTGCAACGCGCCTAAAATGTTAAAATCATCCGTGTTAAAATAATTATCTATCAGTATCACTAATAAAATTTTTGTGAAGCACCAGCAACCATTTGGGACTAAAACTATCGTGGATTTGAGAATTGCTGCAATTTCATAATGGATATAGGCAAATTAAAAGCAAAAATATAAATCCTCCTTATCCAGAGGTGCTAAAAGTCCTGAAAATAGTTGGCAGTGCGTATATACCTATTTACATGTGGGTTTAAACTATTATATTCGTTTACTTTTTTCCGTATGTCATAATAATTTCAAAATATCGTCTCCAACATTTCAACGTTATGAATGAAGTCTATGTGCAAAATTAAGCTTTCTAACTCCAAGAGGCTGGGTATTGATACGCAGAAAAACTTGCGAAAAAGTTGCCATAATTTTATGGAAGTTCTGTAGAATATTTTCTAAATTACTTGAAATCTGCCAAGGGCTTTTTAGGAATTGACGCAGTTTCTTATCATCTCATAACAATTGCAAATGGAGAATAAGTAAAACAGAATTCGAAAACTAACATCTGCAAAATAACGGAAAAGTACATTATTATTTAATTGTAGTTATTGATTTAAATTCATTACTTAATATGGTCTGTAAATATATTATTGTCCCTAGAAAATTAATGTCAATTTCAAAGTGTTATGAATAACATTTGCGTGCACTAATAAAAAACAAGTATTTATAAAAAAAGTATTATTACTGGAATGCAAAACTAAATGAAGGAACGTATTGCAAATAACCAGATAACTTTAAAATATACTCATTTATATAATATTAAAGTGTGAAAACATACTGTTGTAGCAAATTTATTGCATATTAGGAGTGACACTTTCGTCTTTCCGGTCAACAGCCTGCAGTCGATTAATATATTCAGAACTCATTTAAATAAGTAGGGTTCCGATCTTATGACAGACTCGGATTTTTTTCAACCATATCAACAATTTTATTGCTTTGCTGTTTCACTGTTGTTCATTGGAAATATGTTGAGGATTAGGAATCATTTCTATAAAGGCAGTGTCAACTAAGCTTTATTTATGTAATAAAACGTAAGTATTTCATAAGATATACAAGTGTGGTCAAACTATGATAGACTCTTATGTTTACTACTAACTATAGCTAAGCTGAGAATTAAAATATTTATGTCATACTTTTTTACGTCTAAATATCAAATCCGGGTTCAATAACTGCAGAATATATGTATTTAGTCAGTAAATGGTGTTTTTAAAGTTGCAAGTATTTATAATTTATTTTATATTAATAAAAAGACCTTTATTTCAATTAATTAAGGATCACCAATCATTGCAATTATTTTTTTGCATAAAATGTCAATAAAATAAAAAAGTTATGAAATTAATGTTAAATTAATGTAATGATGTCAAATTAATATAAATATAAATAAGATTAAAATTAATTTTAATGTTAAATTTAAAAAATGCTTTTATTATTATAATCTTAACATAATAATTAGGGCACTCAGTATTGTTTTGTGTATCTGTGTGAGTAATTAATATTAGATGATAAAAGCGCAGTACATAATACAAACGTAAAATCTTCAATATAAAATGCTACCAAAAAAATACATTCACTTAGTACAACGATATTGCAATTAAGTAAATATAATTAATTATAATTTCAAGGCCATAAATATATAAAACGAATTACGAACAAAATCCATGTTTCATGTAATCTTTGAGAGGTTTCAGAACGAATGTTGAGATATCGTTGCGAGACGCAGCTTATCGTTAATTTAGAGTCTCCGATTAGAGTCCGCCAGCCGACATACGCTAACGAGCATTCGTTTTAAATTTATTTTTATTGTAACAGCAGTACGGTGCCGATGTTTTGTCTTCTACCGACTACTGTGCGAAGTTAATTGGATTGTCTGCAGTAAAGGCTTAAAGAAATGCCTACCTTTAATCATGTCAATGTAGGTTAATCAAATCTTTTACGTTGAGGCCGATTCATTTATTGCACCGTACAAAGCAATTTTTAAAATATTGAGTTAAAATTGAATTACCTTCGTTGTTGTAGATTGCAGTTGTGTACCCGACGATACAGCACAAACTTCCACTTCATATCTATCGATGCCAGCTTCCCGATCTAGGGAAACTGCGGTTGATAAAATGCCTAACGAAGAATCTATGTCAAATAATCTGTCCACTTGCTTATTACCACCAGTCACATTCACTATATAATATTCTAAACCCGACTTATAATTGTTCGTCAAATTTAATACTGCTGTTCCAGCAGGTTCATTTTCCGCCACTGAAACTGACCCTACATTTGTCCATGTCAGACCTTCTAGTTCCGTCCCTCCCATAATAACCGTCAAATACGTCTCAGTGCTTCTTTGCTCACTCAACACTGCTTCATCTGTAGCTTTTATAACGAGATTCCATCTTGCATCCGATGTAGCCGGCGGATAGCGCAATACCAACGCACCATTACTTCTGTGCAAATCAAACATATCGTTTCCGCCATGGATCAACTTATATGTAACAAGGCCATTCGTTCCAGAATCTAGATCACGCGCCAGAACATTCATTATAAAAATTCCTCGGCCGGCACTTCTGCCTAATCTTTCTGAGTTGATCACAGCAGCATTCATTGACACAAATATCGGAGCATTATCGTTAATATCTTCAACAATAACTGTTACTAACTTCTCAGCTGAGAGTCTCATTGAGGGTGGTTCGGCTCTGTCATAAGCCACAACAGTTATGCGAAAAGTATCTATGGTTTCTCGATCAATCGGTAGTAATGTATGTATAACTCCAGTAATGTTATTTATAGCAAAATGTCGTCTATTATCATTTGGATCTTGATGTTTGATTGAATAATAAACCTTGCCGTTTAATCCAGAATCCGGGTCTTCTGCTGTAACCGTTACTATCGGGGTATGCATTGGTATACCTTCTCTTATTTGACGAACTATAGCTGTATTTGTAAATATTGGGGCATTGTCATTAGCGTCAATCACATTAACGTTAAAGGAGATACTGGAAGACAAACTTGGACTACCATTGTCTGTAGCTGTGATATTTAACACATAAGAAGTAAGATCTTCATAATCAAGGTGCTTGTGTAAAAAGAGTTCACCAGAGTAACTGTCAATAAAGAAAGCTTCTTTTCTATTACCTGATGTAATGGAAAACTGAACTTCATTATTTATTCCCAAATCTGCATCGTTTGCGAAGAACTGTATTATTTTTTTATTAACAGGTTCTGTTTCTAGTACGGAAACTTTCAATTGAGTTTGTGTAAATATTGGAGCATTATCATTTTCATCCAATACCTCTATGCTTATTGTTGTTGTGGCTGAAAGACTTACAGGTTGACCAGAGTCATGAGCAAGTACTGTTAGTTGATAACGATCTCTTGTTTCTCGATCCAAAGGTTTGTTAATAAATAGCTGCCCAGTCGCTTCATCTAACATAAACTTTCCAGAATCATCTCCTCCCATAAGTTTGTAATAAATATCACCATTAAGACCTTCATCAGCATCTGATGAATATACTCTCATTATTGATGCTCCTACGGCTGCACCTTCAGAGACTTCGACATTGTATGGTGTACGAGTAAAAACAGGGGCGTTATCATTGACATCTGTTATATAAATTGTTACTCTAACAGAATCCGTTAGTTTAATTTTTCCATTGTCACTTACAGTAACAGTTAATGTAATGTAATTTTGACCACTATTTTGAGTTAAGCTTTCTGTATCAAAAGATTTCAAAGTTTTAATGAATCCGTTTCTGGGATCTATCCTAAAATCATTTTGCGCTATTGGTAAACTAAACGTTAATTCTGCATTGCGTCCTATGTCTTTATCTGTTGCAGTAAGTTTTCCCACAAATGTATCAGGGGATTCGTTTTCTTTAATTTTAAATACAAACGTAGTGTTAGTAAATTGAGGACTGTTGTCATTTTCGTCTAATACATGTATAACCACTGGCACTTGCGATGATCTAGGTGGATCGCCATGATCCGAAGCAACAATAGTCAATGAATAGTAATCTCTTTCCTCTCTGTCCAATAGACTCTTAACGTATATGTACCCATCTGGAAATATGCCAAACTTGTTGTCAGTATTTCCTTCAGCAATGAAATATGATATTCGACCGTTAGGCCCCAAGTCTGCGTCTGACGCAGAAATAGGAAAAAATCTGGTGTTAACTAAGGTCGATTCTAATAAAGATGTTTCATAGGAAGTATGATCGAATACAGGTGTGTGGTCATTTACATCCTTTATGACTGCAGCTATAGTATGTTTTGTCGCTAAAGCAGGCCTGCCATGATCTGTAGCAGTCACTTCAATCGACAATACAGTTCCAGGTTCACTAATAATAGCTTTGTTCAAATATATAACTCCAGTGGTTTCAGATATTTTAAAGGTGTTTTCTGAATTGTAACTGAGAGTATATGAAACTGTTCTATTTGACCCAGAATCACGATCGGTTGCTCTAGCAAAATAAACTTCTTGTCCAACGGCCATATTTTCGGGAATGTGAATTTCATCCTTATCTTCAATAAAAATGGGATAATTATCATTTACGTCTAAAACTGATATATTAACGGTAGTAAATCCATATGCCAACCCACTTTTGGCCATAATTTTTAAATGATATGTTATTTTTTCTTCTCGGTCAATATTTGAGTCTGTGGTAATTACACCAGATTTTTCATCTATTTTGAAAACTTGTTTATAGTCGCCTTCTAATATATAATAAGCGATACTATCAATAACCGTTCTTGTACTTAATTTTCCGACATACCGACCAACTTGAGTATGTGACGTGCCCTCGTCCTCGAGAATACGGAAATTATATCCATTATAATCCTCAAATTCTATAGTTTTTCGGTGCGATGTCTTCATTATTTCGACGACAGCATCAGTCACTGCACGCCTATTACCTTTGTCTTTGCAAGATACCCTTAGCGAATATAATGCTTTTGTTGACTTCCGAAAATCTTTCTGTAAAATTATATTTCCAGTCCACGGTTCAACATCAAAATAGCCATCTCCACCACTTTCTAGTTTGTAAATTATTTTTGCATTGTCATCTTCATCTAAGTCAATAGCTTTAACTTGAATTATTTTAGACCCAGGGCTGACATCGTCTGTAATGTTGTGTATATATCTTTGAGGATAAAACATGGGATCGTTGTCATTAACATCGAGCACTTTTAGAAATATAGTGGCAGTTGAAGATTGTGGTGGAAATCCTTGATCTTTAGCAAGAACTTGAATTTCATACAAAGGAACTCTTTCCCTGTCTAGCGCAGTAATTGTACTTAGTTGACCAGTTATTGGGTCTAAAGTAAAAGTATTTGGATACTTTCTTTCAACACTAGATGATAAATAGTAAGAAACAGAGCCATTAGTTCCCTGATCATAATCGGATGCTGTTAAAATAAGTATTTCTTTGATGGGTTTGATATTTTCATGAAGTGTAGCATTTATTTCACTCTGTGGGAATGTAGGTGCTTCATCATTTTCATCAAGAATTGTTAATTTTAGTCTTGTATACGCCCATTTTGGATTCGGTCCACCATCCCTTGCTGATACATTTAGTTCTACTGTGCCTTGAATTTCACGGTCTAAAACAGACTTTGTTGTTACTAGACCTGTCAAATGATCAATGGTAAACCATTGTTGCTGATTTCCATCATAAAAATCATAGAAAATCTCAGCGTTCACACCAGTATCTTCATCACTGGCTGTGATACCAGCCACATATGTACCAGAAGGAGCAAGCTCACTTAAAATTGCAGAATATTCCGATTTTTCAAATACAGGTTCATGATCGTTTACATCATTAACATGAATAACCAAGAAGGAGGTAGCTGTTCGCGGGGGTATGCCTTTGTCAGTGGCAACCACAGTCAGATTGTACTTGCTTATTTCCTCTCTATCTAAAATGCCATTGACATGAACTATATAAACACTACTAGAATTTTCTAAACGAAAGTGGTTCAATTCATTTCCAGCTAAAATTCTGACACTTGTTTTGCCATTAAGTCCTGCATCTAAATCAGTAACTGTAATTGCTGCTACTAGTGATCCGTTTTTAGCATTTTCATCTACAGTTGCAAAGTTTGCTGTAGGAGGCACATAAGTAAATGTAATAACTGGGTCGTGATCATTAGCATCAATAAGATTTACAGTCACGTACGTTCTAGCATCCTGACGAGGTACGCCATGATCTTTAGCTATTATAGTTAATACACACGTCATGTTGCATGTTGCATTACTACAATATTTGGGACAATTTAACTTTTTTAATGTTGTTATAACTCCTGACTCTGGATCCACTGCAAACTGTTTTTCTGTATCAGTAACTTCATAAGTTATCTTACTGTTATCACCTAAATCACTGTCTGTAGCGGTTACTTTAAGGACCGTTGTCCCAGGAGGAACACTCTCATTTAAAGAAACTGAGAAATCACTTTGATCAAAAATAGGAGGGTTGTCATTTACATCTAAAATACTAACATTTACTTGAAGATACCCGTATTTTGGTGGACTACCACCATCACGTGCTGATATGTTCAATATATAAAAATCATTGGTTTCTCTGTCTAATTTTCCAGTTGTTTCTAAATGTAAATACGATGTTTGACCACTCGGGTTAACTGTTACATTCAAACGAAACTTTCCTTCATTATCACCGTCAACAATGCGGTAGTCATTCGTTATACCATTTTCTCCTAAATCTAAGTCAGTTGCTGCATCTAAGAGTAACTTTGTTCCAGCTGCTGCACTTTCAGAAAAAGCGACAGCTATACTAGGCTCTGGAAATTCCGGATAGTTATCGTTCACATCCGTTACTCGTAAACGCACTTCAATTGGGTACGTTGGTTGACTTGACAACACTACAAATGCATATCTATCAACACTTTCACGGTCTAAAACGACATTGGTCTTAATTTCTCCTGATACCGGATCGAGAGTAAACTCTTTCGGTGGTTCATTAAAACGGTAAGTAAAACCAGGCTTAGTAGGAATCCTTCCAACTACAGTGCCGACTGGTTGAGCCTCTGGCACCCGAAGATCCACACCGGTGTCGACAGCGCGAGACTGCATCTGTTCGGCGGCGGCGCCAGCGCCCGCGCCGGTAAGCAGCGCCAGCGCGACCAGCACCACGTGCCACCGCCCCATCATAGTCATGATGCTGATAAGAACATTGCATCGGTTCCTCTTCCACAAAAGTAGTCCGCCTAGAGCGCTCGCTGTATCCCGTTCGCGCAGACTCGCGCGCTCGCTCGCCTCAGGTATGCAACATGGCCGCGGCGACCTGCGCGAGCACGAATATCTCACGGAGAGTGCGACCCGCCGTTGCGCCTACGCCGCACCGTCACATTCATTCGTAAACACACGTGACACTCACTATCACCAGTCAACTACGTCTTACGTTACTGATACTGTATTTGAAACATGTAAATCCTTGCTTATAAACGTCTAAAACTTGTTAAAAACACGATTCCAAAACACTTTTCTTTTAAGTTTTTGTCACTTTGACACTTGAATCGCGAATGAAATGCGGCATGCGGGCTGCGTCGCAGTCGACACGGCACTGGCAGGCGGAGGCTTTCCCGACGCCCCGCGACCCTCCCTGCGTCGCACCGCTCCTCCCCCGCAGCTTTTAAAGCTCCGAACGGAGTTGCGGGATGATGATGCCAAGATAATGGCCGCCTAAAGATTCTACTATTTATTGTTCGGTGCTATAACTCACCATTCCAAGAAGAAAGTATTGAACGCAGGTAATTTTTTATATTTTGGTATGTGGTCACATTGATTCTATGTTGAACTGTTCAACTTGTGAAATATATCGCTTGTGAAAACTTGATTATAACTTCAAACTTTTAAATTTATGGAATAAGTATTGCGTATCCAATATAAATAGGAAATATAATCTTAGACGACTTTTTGTACCGGCTAAGTAATGGTTTTCTTATCCATTTACTGTTGTGCGCGTTGATGTCTTTTATATTATTCGTCGCAACCTAACACGGGATGAAAATCTAACACAATAAAAATACTTTTTTATGAACTTCGTAACTAACATTTTATGATATTTGCATTTCAGAAAAATGCCTTTTCCGAACTGTATACTTCTAATATGTATAATTTCAACAAATATTTTTGGAATTGGTTTATTTTTACATGAAAATAACGTAACTACATACTGATAGATATGACTGTTTTGAGCTGTTGAAATATGAAAGGCTAACGGTTACTCAACGCTAAAAATTTCATCATATCTGTTAATTTTTGAGTTATGCTTCTAAAATCAATAACCACACATTTAATTTTAACCACAGATTTATCATTATACGTTCGACACTGACAATAGTATTCATGTAAAAATGTGTTTCATTTTTTTTTTAATTTTGACTTTTTACAAACCAAAATAAAATAGACGTATACTTTTTACTCTACCGTAAATTCAATTTGATTAAAATAGGTTTGAAGTTTATTCATTTCAAATATTACTGAGTACTTTTCAGGAAAAAAAAAACATTGTCCTAACAATATTTCTTTACTATAGATCAAAGGTGAAACTGTTTATTTATAAATTACCATATTTTTGATATAATCTTTATATTAAAGATAAAGATTAACAATAGTTAAAAATCAATAACCAGTATATCATATGTCAATAAAATATCTATATATCAATAACAGTATTTTTGTAATAAATCGGAACACAATCAATTTTAAACAAATATTAACATAAAATGAAAGTAATTCTTGCATCAGTTTTTCCACAGTGCTATGACAGGATGTTATCCATGGGCGGCGGTGTTCACTTACCATCACGTGACTGGTCTGCTCGAAAAATACCTATCATCAAAAATATACATATCATTATTCGATGGGCCATTTGGTAAGGAAATGCTCTCCTTTTAGGCACAAATGTCATATTATACCAAACCCATTTTTCTTTTATAATTCTAGTTATTATGAATGCGTCAATACATTCTTTTAATTACTTTTATTTTGAGAAGTATGTATGTCTACATAGTCCTTGCTATAGAATTTCCTTTTAGTATGTACATATCTACTTTCTCTGTTAATAAATATTCCATCTGAAATGTCTTATGGCTAAAAACTTATAAAATTATGAAAAGAACAACAAAAATAATACTACAAAGCGTAACATATAATTATTAAAATACTAGCGACCCGTCCCGGCTTCGCACGGGTGCAATGCTGATACTAAATACACTACAGAAAAACTGTGAACG